>BEWF01000313.1:0-36593 GCA_002583695.1 Pleurotus salmoneostramineus
ATTATGGAGGTCTGCACCCGGTGGATGATGAACGATGGTGGGATGTCAGCATATCGAGTACAGGGAATTTTAAGCCTATTTCAAGCTTGAACCGCAACCACCACCATCTCAAACAACTCGCGTCCACTACATATCAACTTACTCTGCTCCGCCTCACCCCGCCTGCTTACGCCGACGATGACCCAGGCTCACAGCGTCGAGCTCGAGCTTGGCTCCCTTCGACTCCAACGCGAAAAAAACGCGTCGCGCGCGGTCGGGAAACTACCAAGAGAACTCCTTTCGCGAATTTTCCTTGATATCCGATACAGTTATCACTTGAAGGATTACTCTACTCTTCGGTATCAACGGAAATGGTTGATGCTCCTCCATGTCTGTCATATGTGGAGGGAGGTCGCCTTGGGCACAGCTCTCTTTTGGAACTGGATCGAGCCAAGCTCGATCAGCCGGACGCAACACCACATCGCATTTTCGAGGGGTATACCTTTGAACATGTTGTGCCAGTCAGAGAATCCCAACATGGATGCCGTCGGTATCGTCATGTCCCAGTTCCACAGGTTCAAAACAATGACCGTTGACGTCCCGAATCGGCGGTTTCTCTACCATGTACTGGGGCACATAAAAGACACTCCTGCTCCCTTACTCGAGGAGCTTGTTCTCGGACTAGACAGGCGGAGGAGCGAGGAAGGTTTCGTTCTACCAGCGGATGTTCCGCTTCACAAAATGTCGGCGCTCCGAGTCTGCACCCTCACTCGGGGGACTCTCACTGTGGCCTTGCCCTCCATCCCTCGTTTAGAGGACCTTACTTTCTCCGCGGACGGATCGCCTCTTCCCATCGTCCTGGCGTCTTTGAAGAATAATCCAGGTATCACGGACCTCTGCATCGACCCAGCTGACTTCTCCGCACATTCATCGGAAGAATTTGCATCCCTCGAACTACAGCCAATTTCACTACCCAAACTTGAAAATATTCATATCGTCTCCGACAGACTCGAGGCCTCCCGCATTTTCGACCTCCTTGATTACCCTTCATGCCTTGGCTTCAAATTCAAGTGCTACAATGAGGGCCAGAGCTCTCTTAGCAGTCTCGCAAACGTGTGTGCTCATGTAGCCCGAATGGCGCCAACGTCAGCCCTATGCTCGAGCTGAAAAGCGAAGACTATTTTTTGAGGATGATGTATCACAATCGCGCTTTCCTCTACTTCGAGCTTCCTTTATTCTTATCCCGTGAAGAGACCCCAGAACTGCTCGAAATCCTCCTCACAACTTTCGGTGCTCTCCCTTGGTCCAAAGTCCAACATCTTTGCGCGGACAATCTCGCAGACTTGTTGCGACCCTCCATTCTGGACCTTTTCACAAACGTCATCTTGCTGACAGTCCGATTCACTGACGCCAGGCTCTTCCTTGACGATTACCCTGACGACGCTCGCCCGCCCTTCCCGAAGTTGAAATTCCTGCGCTGGGAATCGGATTGCTTTGCTACCACTGCGACGTCCCTCGAAAGTCAAGAGGAGTGCCTATCCCTCTTTCGATTTCTCGATCAACGCAAACATATCGGCTTGCCAATTCGTTCATTAGAGCTGGCAACCATCTTCCATTTGACATCCGAGATCGATGAGATTGTTCTCGAAGAGCTTAGAGATCTCGTTGACTGGTTGGACATTATGTGATGTCCGAGGTGTGCCCTTGCCGATTTGAAGGGTTGTAGAAATTTAAACCTGTGCCCGCCGAACCATAGTAATAATGATACCATATGTGAGTCTCCCCAACTCCTTTGCAAAACCCCGTCCTCCATTGATTGCGACTACTCATCAGCGTTTGGCATAATTCTTTACTTACATGTCATCCTACTGCTCTATTCTACAAGCTCTGAACCCAAAAGCACGCATTCGGCTTAAGGTTTCATGTGTTCTCGCTGACCATAGATAGTTCAACGAGCCTTCAAATGACTGGAGCTCGCGTGAAGTTCTGCGTACGAACGCAGGGAAATGTGGACCACCAACTACACAAAGCCATCGGGCTGCCGTCCGTCGATCGCAAGGCCCACCCTAGAGAAGAACCACAAGGCAAGTATGTTAGGACATGCTCGTAGAGTCGTACTGCAATTTCTGCCTTGCATTATCGATCCCAATTCGATCCTTGCCGTGAGCAAAACGGTGAAATCGCCTCAAGAGAGTCTCAGCATATCGCCTTCGCTACTAATAGGGTTCGGCCCAGCAACTAGTGCTTCGAAAAAACAGAGAGGAAAAGGTTTTATCTAAAACAGCGCTTGATGGTGAGGTGAGTCAGGTGCGCATATCAAATCAGGTCAGGGAATTTGCGATAAGCAACCCTTAGAAGCCGATGGGACGAGCCTATCTCATCCTTGAACTGCAACCACTGCGGTCATCTCGCAACACCTCCAACTTTCTCTGCTTTACCTCACTTTACTTCGCTTTCTGATGCCGCTCACGCCTTCGATGAACGGGACGCGCAACGTCGAGCTCGAGCTCGGCTCCCTCCAACTTCAGCGCCAGAAAAACGCGTCTCGAGCCGTCGCGAAACTACCAAGAGAACTCCTTTCGCGAATTTTCCTCGATATCCGATACCGCGACCACTCGAATGAGTATTCTACGCTTCCATATCAACGGGAATGGTTGGTCCTCTTACATGTCTGCCACATGTGGAGGGAGGTTGCCTTGGGGTTGGCTCTCTTCTGGAGCTGGATCGAGCCAAGCTCTATCAGCCGGACGCAGCAACACGTCGCGCTTTCGAAGAGCACACCCTTGAATATGCTGTGTCTGACAGAAACTCCCAACATGGACGCTATCGATGTCGTCATGTCCCAGTTTCACAGGTTCAAAACAATGACCATTGACGCCCCGGATCGGCAGTCTCTCCTCCACATTCTAGAGCACATGAAATACACTGCCGCTCCCTTGCTGGATGAACTCACTCTTGCAGTAGACAGATGGAAGAGCGATGTAAGTTTTGTTTTCCCAGCGGAGGTTCCGCTTCACAAAATGTCGTCGCTCCGAGTCTGCACCCTCACTCGTGCGACTCTCACCTCGCCCTTGCCCACCATCCCTCGCCTAGAGGTCCTCACCTTTTCAGCAAACGGATCGCCTCTTTCCATTGTCCTGGCGTCTTTGAAGAATAATCCAACTATCATGGACCTTTGCATCGACAAAGCCGATTTATCCACAAACCTATCGGATGAAATTCCATCACTCCAATCGTCGCCGATTCTATTACCTCAACTTGAAGACATTCGCATCGTCTCCGAGGACCTCAAGGCCTCCCGAATCTTCGATTTCCTCGATTTCCCTTCCTGTCTGGGCTTCGAGTTCAAGTGTTATTATCTGGGGCAAACCGTCTCCCTACGGAGTTTAGCACGAGTTTGCTCTCATGTTGTTCGGGTGGCTCTCGAGCCAGAGGTCGGTAGCCCAATACTGAAGCTTGAAGACACCGGCTACTTGATGAAAATATCGTACATCGATCAAGCTTGTTTCTCCTTCGAGATCCCTTTCTTCCCTGATGAAGAGTCCCCGGCGGTCCTCGAAAACCTTTTCACGCACTTTAGCGACCTCCCCTTCTCCAAAATACAACGTCTTCACCTTGACAATCTCACTCCACAGTGGTTGCAACCCTCTGTCTTGGATCGATTCGGAAGTGTCACTAGGCTGACACTCCGATACATTGACGCCAGCTTCTTCCTCGACAATTACCACGACGGTGCTCGCCCACCCTTCCCGAAGATGAACCACCTATGCTGGGAATCGGATTGTTTTTCTACCACGGCTACGTCCATCGACAGTCAAGAGGAGTGCCTATCCCTCGCGCGTTTTCTAGCTCAACGCAAGCAGATTGGCTTACCAATTCGTTCATTAACGTTGGCCACAATCTTCCGTTTGACATCCGAGATCGACGACCGCCGGGTCGAGACGCTTAGAGGTCTCGTTGAACTGTTGGACGTCGTGTAAAATCCGAAGTGCCCTTGCAGGTTTGAGGTTCCATAGAATCCTGAACCTGTGGTCGTTGGATCGCAGCAATGATACCATATGTGAGTCCCCATACATTGTTTGCAGATCGCGTACGTCGCTGATTGCTCGTGCTCCACAGCAACGAGCTTAATTTTACTTACATACTTCCCTACTGCTCTATCCTACAACTCTGAATACCTAAAATTGCGCACTCGGCTTTGTGTCATGCCTTGGACCATGGACAGGATAATGATAGCTGAAGCTTGCGTCGAGGTCTGCCTGCGATTGCAGAGAAACGTGAACCACCAACTGACCAAAGCCATCGGACCAAGGACCCACATCAATCAGAAGTACGCAGCCTCGGAGCAAAGCATCTAGACTCGTGAACCAGTCTGTTGGGTGACTCCTACTCGATGCTCGGTCTGAGGGGAGGGGTTTCTGGACGTATTGACTGCGGGAGATGAAACGGAGTGTGAAAGGAGAAGCGGATGGTTACCGAGCCTACAACTATCGACCTCATAGCGGTCTGGTCACGAGGCTACCTACAAGGCTACAATAGCTGATCTCAGGGTTGATAACGACGTAATGGCGTTTATTTAGTACTCGTGTTACGTTCAAGTATGAGTTCACCCAAATCGAGGTATTGTCTTGACCAACTTCTCCATTTCGCATTGTAATACTAGTACCTCGTTAGATATATATGGACGCTACGCAACAGTATCTATATACAACAGGATGTGTAGACTTCAGCGCTCGTCGTCATCAAGAACCCAGCGTTTAGACCCAATGAGGTCTATATCAAACTTTAGGTGATCATGACGTTCCTCCGGTGACTCCCCTTCAAGGCACAAGCGTGCCTTTGGTGTGTATTGAAGTTTCATGCTGGCCATAGCTCTTCTGACTGAAGAGTGAACAAACTGGTTCTCCCGTATTGTGCGCCCTCGTTCTCCATGGAATCTAGAGGTTTAGTTAAATATATGTCAAGATCGAGAGGAGCACCGAGGATGTCTGACTTTCGAGTGAATTCTTGGTGGGGGTCAGTTCCAGACCCGTGCGTGACCCGACGAATGGGAAGGTATTCGGCCAGCTTCTAATAACAAGCTGGCTCAACATGCGTAGATGGCAAAGGACCCTTCTTGGGAATTTTTTTGCTTTGAAACCTCAACCCACACTCTTTCGCTTCGGATATCATCCAACGCAGTGAGGGTCGATCATTGTCAGGTTCCCCTTCCATCTGAGTATTGTTGGCACCACCTCTGGAGAAAAAGGATTTACTGGAGATGTGCCGGCTTGGAAACCATGCTTACATGTCAGCGTGACAACCGCGAAACCAGACTTCTTTGATCCTTTCCTCTTTCGTGTCACATCGGTGAGCATATTCTGGTACAAATTTGACCCTCCATTCGTCCAATGCGAGTGCGTGTCGAAAGTGTTTTACATGACTCATTCCAATGGTTTCCGGAAGACATGCCGACCGCATAAAGCCAACGGAAGAAACAGTATCCCTGTTAGGATGACACTGTCAGAGGCGTATTTCGCTGGCAGATGGATACTACACTTACCAGGCACCAACAAAATGGATCTCAACATCGTCATGCGAGAATGCAGCTTTGTACCGTGCGCAGAGCCTGTCGGTTTGAGTAGCGTTCGAATCTGGCGTAGATTTCGAGTCTGGAGTAAGTTTCGAATCAGACCAAGAGCCGGCTGGAGAATCGGAATCGGTTGCAGGGCTGGTTGGGGGCTCTGAATTGGTGGCAGGACTGGACGGGGGTTCTGCTTTGGATACAGGTTCGGCCGGAGAATTGGGATCGGTTGCAGAGTTGGGTGGGTGATCTGAGTTGGTTGCAGGTTTGGACGGGGATCCTGAACTGGATACAGGTTTGGCCGGAGACTCGGGGCACACGTGTTCTTCTTGACTGCATGAGTAGAGCTTGAAAGCACTGCGTGAGAAGATATTAGAAATTAGATGATCAACACCAGCGACAGAAACACTGACAAGGGAATTTGATCGTTGTTTCCCTTGTGTAAAAGGCCGACCTGAGTCATTTATGTGTAAGTGACATTGCACCAGATCAAGCCCAAAGGCGTACCTTCTTGATCATCCCAGCAATGACGCGGACAAAATAGGCCCCTCTGGAAAAACCTACAACTAAGGTATCAGCCAATGACGCCCGACAAGTCAGTGGATATCACCAAACCAAATAAGAATATCCGATCGCCAGGCTTATAATTCTCAGAAAGCCACTGGTAAGCAGCGAATATTTTCCGTTCGAAGTGACTGTAGGCATGGTAGTGAGCAAGGGTGTTCAAGTGCATGCATGTCTGTTTGACTGACTTCGCGGTGACCATCTCCAGAACAGTATCGAAGCTCTCCTTCATTTTGCCGAAAATAGTGTTGTGGGGGTCAGCAAATGTGCCGATACCACTCGTGTAATACGTGAGCTGAGTTTCATCCTTAATAAGGATGCGGCACAGTTCGACCACGTTTGTATTCTGGACGATTCAACGGAGGGAACAGTAAGTGGTTGATGGAAGTTTCCGCGACTGATCACAGCTTACTTGGATAGAGAACTCGTTTGCAGTCCCGTCGATGGAGAGAACCAAGTTCCTCCCATCCTCGTCTGGAGGAGGGGTGCCGTTATCGGTCGAAGAATCCATGGCTTTAGTCTTCCCTCCAGCTGAAGGTTTTTATATGTCGTAGTCCACCCAGGGTACATTGCCACCGAGTTCCTTCCTAGTTAACTCTCCGAATAGAAGCACCATCCTAGAATCAATTATGTACCTCTAGATGATAAATTCAGGGCTGCTGATGTCCAACCCAACATCGCGGTAATGCTGCGGTGTGCCCTGGCGACGTTTTGATCGGTCAAAGGTCACAAAGCAGGACGGAAGTGTTATCGTACCGCGTTACGAAGAAAGAGCTAATCTGACCAGGTGAACGGAAGCAAGTGCCACGCAAGGGCACAGTCATTCATTTGACCATATACAACCTTTCGAAACGAGATTCTGAGCGCTCAGATGTCACCTTTTCTATAAGAGCGACTCTCCATGGGAAGGAGGAAGAAACAGCAATGTGGCGTGAAGCTGCAAGGAAGAGTGATTCGATGCCTCGAGGCGTTGCTTAGTGATCACCGCAATGTATGCGAAATTATGTTGTGGTTTCTGGAATCAAAATCAAGGCGTCGTCAGCGATATGATCTCTAGAACAAGGGTACATTACAGCGCAGGTAGCCCCAAACAAGATAAGCGTTCACCAGCGCAAGAAGCGCGTGGCGTGGTTGAGGGTGTGGGCGGAGAAGATATTAAACATGTTACGGCTTTCTAAGAGATCACTTATCGTCCCCACTTTTCGATGGTCGCAGAGCGATAAGTTTTGAACCGCGTGGGCGTTGAGTTATTTCGAACTGTGGGCGTATGACATAGCAAAGAGGATAGTTAGCCTGGCAAGCGTAAATTTGGCCGCCAATGTCAGCTCGAGAAGTCAAATTAAACAAGAAAGATTTTACTCATGACCATGGAAGCGAGCACGGTGTCATTGACGAGATGCCTTGGGGAATTAAGAGGGGAGATAACGGCCCAGGTAGGGGTGGTCCGTCGGCCACTTATCTTGCCGTTGAATGTCAGAAGGGGGCTGAGCTTAATGGGCGTGTGGAGTAAAAGTCAGTGATGCCTCGAGGCATGTAACAGTACGTCTTGACGGTTCCACGAACGAGCAGGAACCAGTGAGGTTTAGAGAAAGAAAGGTGCCAAAGCATGAGGTGGCTATTTTTCGAGGAGAGAATGCGGCTAAGTTTGAAGGGGATGGGTGGATAGAAGGCGTTCAGAAGACAAATACATTCGTATCATATTGTGCAGCGCTTGAATGAACGACATGATCGGGTATCGGAGGGAAGTGTTGGCCTCTTAGAACGATGAAGCTTAAGAACTGTGAGCTACGCCGTGCCCGCAATATCACCTAGAGAACCACACGGAAGGTCGTTGGGCCATGTTTGGAAAAGACGGGTTGAGATTTCGCCAAGTGCCTAGCAATAATCATCTCGATTCGACCCTCGAGCGTCATGACTCGTGAGCAAAAGGGTGAAATCGCCACAAAAGTCTCAGTATTACTTTCATTGCGGTCAGGGACGGACTCAGCATCCAAAATGTTGGCCGATACTTCGAAAAACCAAGGCCAAAGGTCGCTTGCGTAACGCGAGTTCAGAAAACAACCATCGGAGCGAGGGAAAATGTCGGGAAAATGAGAACAAGGACAGTGACAGCTTTTATTGTCCGGATATCTAGACGGCGAAAAAATGAGATCTAGGATTTCGAGGATAACTGGAATCACGCATACACCAATGATCGATTGGGCTGCCCACAATACATACGGATGTCGATGAGGTTGGTAACTTGTTGGTAAGTTGAGTTACTTACTACATGGGTAGGGCCGATGCGTGACATCGCGTGACGTAACGGGGGTGGTCCTCTCGTGATCATAGCTGCCTTTTCTAGTAGTACTAAGTACTTGTAACGCCCTCTTCAGGAGCCAACAAGGAGCGAAGGCAACAACAGACAATCTCGATCTGAAATATGTGCGCGCCGACGCGTCGAAGGAGTCGAGACTCGACGTTGGATGAATGATGGTCAGGTGACTCAAGAGAGCGTATCAAGTCAGGTCAGGGAATTTGCGATAATTTGCCTATTTCATCCACCAGTGACTGCCACCATCTGCCCACATCGCCTTCAACTTACTCTACCCTCCCTCAGTTCACTTCGCTTCCCAATACTGTTTACACCTATGAACGGTCCAGGAACGCGTAATGTCGAGCACGAGCTAGAGTTTGGCTCCCTTCGACTTCAACGCCAACAAAACGCGTCGCGCGCCGTCGCGAAACTACCAAGAGAGCTCCTTTCGCGAATATTCCTCGATATCCGATACCGCGATCATTCGAAGGAGTATTCCACGCTTCGGTTTCAACGGGAATGGTTGGCACTCCTACATGTCTGCCACATGTGGAGGGAGGTTGCCTTGGGGTTGGCTCTCTTTTGGAGCTGGATCGAGCCAAGCTCGATCGGCCGGACGCAGCAACACGTCGCGCTTTCGAAGAGCACACCTTTGAATATGTTGTGCCTCATGGAAACCCCCAACTTGGAGGCCATCGATATCGTCATGTCCCAGTTTCACAGGTTCAAAACGATGATCGTTGACGCGCCTAGCTCACAGCCCCTCCATCACATACTGGAGCACATGAAAGATGTGGCTGCTCCTTTGCTAGAGGAGCTCACTCTTGGCATTGACAGCTGTTTCGGCGATGTAAGTTTCGTCTTCCCAAAGGAAATCCCACTCGACGAAATGCCTTCGCTCCGAGCGTTGACTCTCACCCGTGGGGTTGTCACTGCGGCCTTGCCCTCCCTTCCTCGCTTAGAACACCTCACTTTCTCGGCGGACAGATCGCCAGTCTCTCGTGTTCTAGAGTCGCTGAAGAACAATCAAAACATAACCCACCTTCGCATTGACAAAGCCGACTATACCGTGACCCCATCAGACGATATCGCCTCTTTGAGACTGTCACCAGTCTTGCTTCCTAAGCTTGAAAGCATCTGCATCGTCTCCGAGGAGCTGAGGGCCTCCAGGCTCTTTGAATTCCTCGATTTCCCATCCTGCATCGACTTCGAGTTCAAATGTTACCATCAAGGTCGAAGCTCCTTACGCAGCCTGGCAAGAGTGTGCACTTATGTCGCTCAAATGGGCCTAGGTCCACAAACGGACGGTCCTATCCTGGACCTCGAAACCGAAGACAACCTCATGAAAATATCATACCGCGGTCAAGCCTCCCTTTACTTCGAACTTCCTTTGTCCTCCCATGGCGAGCCCACAACAATCCTCGAAGACCTCCTCACGCCATTCAGTGCCCTCCCTTTCTCTGAAGTCCAACATCTTGGCCTTGACAATATCGAGGCAGAGTGGTTACAACCCTCTGTTCTGGACCGTTTCGAGAACGTCACTTCGTTGACACTCCAATACACTGACGTCAGCTTCTTCTTGGGCGATCATCTTGACGAGGTTCACCAATACCTACCGAAACTGAACCATCTGTGCTTCAAGTCGGATTGTTTCTCTGCGACTGCTATGTCCAGTGACAGTGAACTCGAGCGCCAGTTCCTCAGAGTATTCCTGACTCAGCGCGTGCTGATTGGCAAGCCAATTCACACGTTGGAAATAGGACCTGGTTACTTTTCCGAAGCTGATGAACGTCACGTTGAGGAGTATAGAGGTCTGGTTCAACAGTTGGATGTTGTGTGATGTCCGTTCTTCTTGGAGGTTTACTTAAACTAAGGAATGTCGTCGACTTCCGGACCTGTGATCACTGTTTCACAGTAATGATACCCTACGTGAGTCCCCGGATACCAGTTTCTGTTTGAGTATGTTGCTGATTGCTTGTGCTCGGCAGCATTGGACTTAATGTTACTTACGCGCCTTCTTACTGTTCTATCTTCGACATCTCAAAGTGCCAATGATACATGTATTCTACTCCACAACACACGTGTCGCAGTGTAAAAGCAAGCGTTTCAAGGTACGCACTCAGTCAGTTGGTAAAAGCCATGTCTCCTCGAAACCTACACCGGCACTAGGGTGGTTGGGGAAATGTTTGCGAGACCAATGTGTCAGATATCCAACGGCCTATGAACCACGCATTTTATCGCTCAGTCTATGTTGGGGTATGCCCGCTCGTAACGGAGGCTCGGTCAAGCGTACCCGTGCCTCAGGGTCGACGATGAACCACTCCTTCTTGGTAGTACCTTTCAACCAATTGCGACGTTGCGTCTCAACGATCTGAACGCCTGTACTCTCCAACATTGGGCATTCTATAATGACAACTCGACCGCGATAAATAGGGTATATGTACAGGGGACTAATGAGAAGAGTATTTTGGGTCGATCCCGACGAAAGTCTACGTCTAGGAACTAGTATGACAGTGTCTTTGTCCGCCTAGGTAACTCGACATCTTCAATCCATCGTGAAGAAATTTGTTCTATGCTTTGGATGGATTTATGCTCATGGTGGGTGTTCGTTGATTGACCTTCGCAAAGGCGAGCTTTGGGCTTGTATCCATCCTTTGTCATGGCATCTTGAACGGAGGAGTGAATATAGTGACTATCCCGAATCGTGCGAGGTCGTCCTCTGTGCCATCTGAAAGCAGAATAAACACTCTGAGATCAGACATGCCACGTCACAGGAAGGAGGACCTGTGGGGTATCTTACTTGCGGGTAAACTCTTGACAAGAGTTGGTTCCAGAACCATGAGTAACTCGTCGGATAGGAAACCATTCAATGACGTTCCAATACCACGTAGCGGGGTCCTCGTGCGTGGAAGGTAGGTCTCCCTTTTGTGGGTATTCACGGAATTTCAACCCACAATTACTTGCTTCTGCTACCATCCAATGCAAGGACGGTCGATTTTGGCGTCGTTTAGTATTATTTCCGCCGCCTCTAAAATATGGTATATGATCAAGGATAACCTGTAGACCCGAGAGACAAACGTACACATCTGCATGAAATCCTCGAAACCAAACTTCTTTGATGGCTGGGTCACCGGATGTTACTTTCTCCGTCCTCTTCAAGTCACATCTGTGGGTGTATTCAGGGACAAATTTTACCCTCCATTCATCTAGAGCGAGCGCATGGCGAAAGTATGCGACATGGCTCATGTCGATAGTGTCCGGAAGACATGGTTTACGGGTAAGCCCAATGGAGGACACTGTGTCCCTATTCGGAAGAGACTAAGCTAACAAATGTAGGAAGATCTTTCACTAACTCACCATGCACCGAGGAAATGAACCTTGACATCAGAGTGGGAGAACGCTTCTTTGTACCTGAGACACAATATGTCAGGATCAACAACTGGTTCATCCTCATCCTCAACTCGTTCATTCAACGTAGAATCTTTAGAGTCGGTATCAGAGCTGGAATGATTGTGGACGTGCTTGGCCTGGCTCTGAGCGTAAAGCTTGAAAGCACTACGAAGAGGTGAGGACATCGGAAATCATAAACGAAGGACGTGATACTGACAAGGGGATTTGGTCGGTATTCCCTTTGTGCAGAAGACCAACCTAAGATATGATGTGCCGTGGTGACAGCGTTAAATTAGAGGTACGTCGGGTACGATATGGATGCGCACCCTTGCTATCATTCCAGCGATGATACGAACAAAATAGGCCCCTCTTGAAAAACCTACTTAGGCGCAAACAATGAGTGCAGTGCACAAAAAGGACCTAAAGTGGAAACTAACCAAATAAAAATATTTTGTCGCCGGGTCTGTAGTTCTCAGAAAGCCACTGGTAAGCAGCGAATACCTTTCGTTCGAAGTGACTGCTCATACGGTTAGCGAGGGCGAATCAGTAGGGAAACGTCTCTTTGATTCACCGAGCGGTGATCATCTCCAGGGCAGTATTGAGGCTTTGCTTCACTTTCCCAAAGATAGTGTTGTGGGGATCAGCAAATGTGCCAATGCCACTTGTGTAGTATGTGAGCTGAGTTTCATCCTTTATCAGGATGCGGCACAATTCAACGACGTTCGTGTTCTGGGAACTTTTGTCAACAAGGGACTCGGAGAGTGCTATAGTACACTCGCTACTCACCTGGATAGAAAACTCGTTCGCGGTCCCGTCAATGGATAGAACGAGGTTCCTCCCTTCAGTCTCTTCAGCGGTGGAAGGAGTGGAAGGAACGGGCGAAGTAGCCATGGCTTCGGCTTAGAATCTAGCGGAAGCCTTAAAGGCACCATACACGCTGAAGCCATGCATCCCAGAACGAGATACACCCGTGAATGTGGGATGACCGCGGTGGCAGAGGAACAGCATCTGTGCGTGTGGGGCCCGATGGAATATGGGCGAAGAAAATGAGGGTGGAGCACAATCGAGGGTTCTGTGGTCAATCGACGGAGAGTCGACCGACATGTGTGAATGGACTCGAGGTTCATGCCAGGTCGTAGCCACTCTGCGAGGTAAACGACCGTTGATTTAACCATGTAAAGCCCGGCTAACCTTCGAAGAGAGCGCTCAGCTGTCACCTCTTCCCTAGAATAGAACGTCCATGGGAAAGAGATAGATAGAATGCTGTAAAGTGCGAGGCTGCAAGGAGGGAATTATTGAGCGTCTCGGAGCACCTGTAAGTGATTTCCGAGGCTGGTATTTTGGGGTACGAGCGATTGAATGAAGATCGAGGGTGTTGTTAAATTTTCTGGCCAATAGGACCTCCAGGCTCGAGGGTGTAGTTGAGTCGTAAGATCAGCCCGAGTGGCATCCTTCAGTTGCCCGTGAAGATCGTAGCAAGAAGCGGCGATACATGGGGGAAGAAGGCGGTGAGTACATAGTGCGAGACTTGGGGTGACACGTCTACTTGAGAGACACGGCGCCGAGTTAGTGGAAAGTAACATTTCTCCGGAATTTGGGATAAGCTGAGACCGCTCAAGTCAGCTCTAGCAGCCCGATGCTATGATCATGTCGTAGATGAGCCCCGGATGATTGAGACTTTCCAAAATTGAATTGACGGTCGATTTCGCACGTAATTCAGTAGATGCACTTCCAATAAGGGACCACTAACAAGAAAGCGGTAGCAACTTGCGATGGCTTGTGGTCTAGGACTAAGGAGAGGATCAGGCCCAATTCGTGACATTAGACGCGATGACTCACATTCCCGTGATCGGCGTCACGTTGAACGTGACACTCAATTTTTCATTGAACTTAGCCACTTCAACTTGAAGTTCAACTTGGACATTTTTCAACCTGGATGCAACGTGAAAGACCTCCTAAAACAAAGTGTCCAATCGCTTGTTGTTGAACGATCCTAGTCCTAAGAGACGTACGTGTCGAGACCTAGGGGAGCATCAATCTTCTTCACCGTCACATCCGCCTGAGCTAGATTCAGACCCAAGCCGAAGGCTCTTCATCCCAATCCACGTTGACCAACTCTCTCAAAGCAGCAACGACGTCTTGTGAAACGTCACAACCCTCGATTGAAAGCCGATCGATTGCGCCTCCCTTAGCTTTACGTTCTGCAAGAACAGAAAGCAACTCGGTCACTATCTCGCCAGACAAATCACAATCAGCCAGAATCAACACCCTGAGATGAGGAAGCAGAGGCGATGCTTGGAGAGGCGGTTTCAGTCCGGAAAAAACGCTCGTATCACAGCCTACGAGTCGGAGAACTTCAACCTGTTCAAAGGGTTGTAGGAGGTTGTTGGGCTGATAGCCAGTGGCGTACTCGATGGTTAGGGTGGGGATAGTAGACAAAGGGAGAGAACTGCACAACTGGTTGAACGCAACATTAGATTCGGGATTTGAAGGGATTGACAAGGACAGGCGCGGGGATAGCGAAGCGTCGTTCGTGGATACAACCAAGAAAAAGAACTTTTTCCCCCATCCGAGGGCTAGCTGACGGATTGGGGATGAAGTTTCGGATGCTCGGAGGCGCGAGCACAGATTCGTGAGACTGGGCAAATCTGTGGTTTCATCTATGTGCTGGCAACAGTCGAAAGTGATAACGGTGGTCGACGGGCATTGGAGGAGATCGAAGAAGGAAGCGACATTGCCTTTCTCCGCAATCATGCACAATGTAGCAAGGCAAGGCAATAGGATAGGAGACGGCTCAAGCGAATGCAGGTGCTGCAGTCTTGATACTGATATGTACTCTAGCTTGGGCATGCGACGAAGCGACGAAGCGAATAAAGACAGTGGTATAACTTGGGAAAGTTCGGGATGGATAATGAGGCGTGTCAAATGAGGGAGAGGAGGTAGCACAGAGACAAGGGTACCACACTTGCACAACGACAATTCAACACGACGAAGGGCAGGCGCCTCTTGGAAGAACACGGTGGATGGAAGCGAAATCTGAGATATTGTCCGAAAACTCAGAGAAAGCTCCTCTAAAAGAGGCGCCTTCACGAGAAGGACGTCGACTGGGATAGGATGATAAAGGATCAGTTGAAACCGGCGAACTCGACCCCAGAAAGAGGCAGAATCATCAAAAGGCGAAGACAAGCGTCCGTGGTACAATACGGAAAGGTCCAGAGGTGTTGACCTTGATTTTCGAAATAATTCAAGACAGCGTTCTTTGTCTTCCAATTCGCTATCCCGAAGCCGTAGGCGATTCCAGAAGGAAGGGAGATTCAGCGTGATGAACCTCCAACGGGTACAGACCGCTGTGACATTCAACCAACTCCAACAAGGTTGGTTATCTTCCCATAAAAGAAGATCCCATGTGCGGTCTCTTGAGTCGATGAATATTTGACCAAGAAGTTCTATCGGGAGCATTGAGATAGGGCTAAGAGTATTCCTTCGCGTCTTCAGGGTACGTAATTCGACCTTGAGCTGTTCGAGGATCTCTTCGCGCCTTGAGATCTCTTCATCGATGCCTTGCAGAAGGTCCTTCGCAAACATGGTCTAGTGTTTGGGGTTAACTATATAGTGGGTTCGGTACAGAGTGTGGTTGGCAAGTTACCGTAACAGAGGGCCTCGGCACAGTAGTAGTCAATGGATAGTAGACAGAGGAAATTATTAAATAAGCGCCGAAGCCTCTCTCGCGATCACTCCTGTGGATTTGGTTTCTACATCCTTCCTCAATCCTTCCTTACACATTGCACAGGTTACCATGCTCTTCATCTCCAGATATCAGATGCAGAATAATCATTGGGGTGCAGCACATAACCCAAAAGCCGGCAAAACGACCGAGGGCATCAGCAAAATCCGAACCATGGAAACCTTATCTCTTGGATATCCATGCCGCAGATTTATGGCCTTGAGATAGAGGGCTTTGATGCATCAGTGCATCAATCCTGACTCCTTCAATCGCGACATGAATTGTTCAAGCAGAGAAACAACGGAGAGGGCCTCGAAGACATGGAATCGCCAGAGAGGGGGAGGGCAATTGACTCACGGAGCTGTTCTGATCGTCATGGGCGAAACAAAATGAACACACTCGAAATGAATGCACGAGACGTGTATTATGGTAGCCATAGTTGCAAGGACACACGAGTGAGTCCCGTCGCTAGTAATTTCAGTGATACGGTAGAGGGACATGGACAGCATGTATAGTCGAATTTACTTCACGATGGAGTTAACTCCCCGAGCTAAAGTATCAATTAGCGACGGAAACCAACGAAGGACGCAGAATCGTACCTGATAAGTAGTCTTTCGCAGAACTCGCGCTCTATAGCAAGCCGGATGAGCATGAATAAGTTGGGTAGTCAATGGGAATATTTACCAGTCCCTTGATGAGCTCGTAGACGCTTTTATCATGGTAACGCAGACCTGTCGCTGGGTCTGTGTATGGAGCCTGTACTAATATAAGTGACCGGATAACATGAAGGCTCTACGAATTCCCTACTTCCAAGCCTGTTATATCGCAGTACCTCCTCTGAGGAAGGAACGAGGGGGGAGCTTCAATGGAAGCATCTAGTGCGAGTTGAGTATGGCGTCTCGACAAAATCCAACCAACGCTTACATGTAGGCAAGTCCTCTTCCTCGACGTTATCTTCCTTTGGACCAGTGCTTTCCCCAGCTTCCTCGTCGACATCCATACCCTCTTCTTTCTCCTGCCTTCGCCTTTCTCGGGCAGCTCGTTCGCGTTCCTTCTCTTGACTCAAAACAGCCTTCAAATTCTTCGTACGTCTATTCGTGTTCTTGGTGTAATTGGGGTTCTTGAATGGACGCGGTTCGTGTAGGTATGATAGTTGCTCTGACAAAGACTACTGGTTCCGCTTAGTGAGTCTCGTGTATCGCGTTACGGGTAGGCTGCTCATGGACTCACAGGCGTGTATGGCGTCGTTGAGCCATCAGGGCTCTGAGCTGCTGCCGCCTTCTTCTTTGCTCCCTTAGGAGGCCTAATGAACAGTAAAAAAAAAGAGGTCACAATGACAATGAAAGAAAGAAAGGATTTTACATGGTTGAGGATGTAAGCACTGGTGGAAACAAGGAGTGCACGGGCGCTTGCGCGCTAGAGTAGGTCCTCTTACGTCCTGTTGCCGCTCCGCATACGGCTTGGGACTTGAAGCTTGAAGTTGGGAGTACAATTAGATTGTACATACACATGAGGGATGTCGAAAACGGCGCAGTACAGAGTAAGAAGTGTATGAGTACGACTATATCAGAGCTAAAGCAGCGCGAGTTTCTCTTTAAGAACCCTCTTTCCCTTGGCCGACCCCTCCTCGACCCACTTCATGACGGCTGGCTCAAACCATTGCTTGACGATCTTTGCGGTCGCTTGTCGCCCGGAGCGATGAAGAGTATCGCACAGTTCAGCTATAACAAAAGCCCCATTGGCCTCTCCATCGCTGCACATGGATATTGAGTTATCCTTCCCGATCGTCTCCACAAATTTCTCTGCGAACGATGCCGCATCCCAGCCAGATGCAACGTCAACCTCTTTTGTGTTATGGTTAAAGTGACCGCCTTGAAGGAGCGTCTTGTATAGCCTTGAGCCATGAGGGAGATCAATGAGATGGGGCTTAGAAGTATCGGCGGATGGATAGGGTGTTGATATGGCTTGGAGTAAAGCCTCAGTTGCCGAGGATTTATCTGAAAATATGAATCAGCATAACGAAGAAAATTATACGTCCGGAGATGTGTACCTCCAGTGGCGAAAAGCATGATCTCCGCCACAACAAGACTACCGCCTGGCTCTCGGGCGATGGACTCAGCATTTTTAGATACCCAGGATACAAGCTCCTCGCTCGCGGCCTCCCGAATCTCTTCCTCTCTGACGCCCGGCTCTTTTTTACTCGTTTGTGATCGTATCGAATCTGTTTCAGCGAGAAGCGCTATCTGGGCTGGGGTGAAGTGTCGCCGGCATCGAGGTATGAGGAGGTAAAATAGGGAACGGCGGCCTTGTGGAGACGTGTAAAGTTTGGGGGCTGAAGATGTTATTGAGGACACGAGGGTCTTTGCAACTTGTTTCGTGTCACTGAGCGAAACTAAGATCAGTTTGCCAACAACAAGGCGACTGGGACGCACTCTATAACATCGAGAGCAGTGAAAACGACGAACTGAGCCTCTTCATCGAGGCATATACGCTCGATGTGAGGCTTCAGTGCCTTCATTACAGTTTTCCGATCCTAAACGAGATGAAAATCGCAGCCAATGTAGAAAAGAACATAGACGTACTTTGGCGGTGCCGAAGGCCAGGAACTCTCGCACTACCCGGCTTCCGTCTTTTGTGTGGACCATCTCCGCCAAGACGTCCTGACAACTAGATATCTGAGCTTACATGCATCACATACTCGCACCAAAGCACGACATACCACTCGAAAACCTCTCGGCGTAGCTTTTCTCGCTCAGTTTCATCATCAAGCTCGTTGACAGCGGTCATATACTCCCACAGGGCACGGTGAACAATTGCATGCGACACGGCGCCTTTATCAGAGTTATTGAAACTAATCGCATCAGGGCGCAAGGTAGAAGATGAGCGAAACGGAGAGCTCACACAGTGAATAATGATTCTTTGGTTGCATTCATTATCCTCTTTCGTTGCTCGGGATTCGACGCGTTGAGGACGCCCTTCAGCCCTGCCCGTGCCTTTTCTTTGTCTTCGTTTCCAGAAGTAAACAGTGTGGCCTCCTTGCCATAGAACTCCCTGACCAGGATCGTGCGTTCGTATGAGTTTGCGTAGAGTTCGAAAGCATCGGCGAGTACTGAGGAGGCTTCGCGATGAAGGAGTAGCCGGAGGACTTGACCTTGAAATTCGGTCAAAATCGAAGCACGATGAGTTGGGCAAAGACGGATGAGTTTTGAGACCAAGAACTGGAGGGGAAAGGGTATGTTAGAATACATTGCTGCATAAGAAATATAGCCTGCTTACCTTTGAGTATTTATTTTGGGCCAGATCTTTATAACGGCCTTTCAACTCGACCGCAATCTCGTCGCGCTCCTTTTGCTTTCCGTTCCTCACCACGGTCTGCACGATACGACTGGCATCGTGCTTGAATACAATATCCTTCACCTTCCCCCGTATAACATTCATCAAGTTTTGGACATGCTTCTGGCGTTCTTCAGGTGGAATATTTCGTTGACGAGCCAAAGACCAGACTTTCTTCGCGCTGGTGAGCAAGTCTGAGTTCGGTTTCGCTGCTTTTCGCTGATCCTGTAGTGCTTTTTGTGCCTTCCGTGCCTCTTTAACAGCTATTGATAAAGTAAATGACCGATAAGTGAAGAAAGAGCAAATTATACGCACCATTGGGATCTTTTATGTTTGACTTCCGGTCAACGTCCATGGCATTCTCGTCGTTGTCAGCGACGACCGGATTTTCATCTCCTTCCATATCATCGTCTTCCCAACCTTCCTCGGAATCAGCCTCTACAACCTCCTCATCCTCAGAATCCTCAGGTCGATCTTCGACTGGAACGGTCACCCGCTGACTTCGCCGAATCTTGCTAGGTTTCACTTCAACATTGCGTTTCTTCAATGCAGGTCCATTGGATGTCGAAGCAGCATTGCGCTTTTTCGTGTTCTTGGTTATCGCTGCCATTAAGCACGTCGAAGGCGTTCGTGAAATTGCAGCACAAATTTTTGGCTCGATCACGGGGCCAGGCGCCCCTATCACGCCACCAACCACGGATCCGCGATCCTTTTCCACTGTTTGTTGTCAACCACTTCTCATAACATACTTATGCTAACCTTGCTTGTAGCCGATGGCTTGATTTTAAAGCTTTACGTACTTACCATCTGATGATCAAGCGAGCTTTCATTCGACGTCTTTCTACACTCGAAGACCATTCAAACCGCCACGCTGGTTTTTGCCATTATTCGGTTTGCATTTGAGCTACCGAATTGGATTCGACTTTCGAACTAGCTAGGTCAACCATCGTCAATGGCCAAGCATTATTACACGTCCTTCAACGCCTACTAAGGCATTGCTTCCCTCGAACTCCGGGGACCGTCACTGTCACCTAATCTTCTACTAGCATGGTCCGCTTTTTCCATTTTATGGCACCCAGACTTCGCTCTTAAATATGAGTCTGTGTTATTCTACCCTCTGCACTGACTCGCTGGGTCAAGTGCAAATACTCCCTTCTCTAGGAAAAAGATGAAGTGGACACTCCTTTCGGCGCTCGCATGGTCGGCTCTAGTGTTATCCAAGCCTGCTAATGATTGGAGCAAACCGTGCTTCAATGGAGAATGCGCGTACGACCTTCCCCAGTCGAGTGGGAACCTTGGTACTCTGCACCTGGTATAGTTTCTCCCCCCTTCTTCCTATCCTCGCACGCGTCAATCATTATTTTCTCCCCTCAGACCGGGGCTGCGATCACCGATATCACTCCTGCTTCTGGATGGGTGATTCTCGATTGCGACCCTCATGCTTTGGAACAAGAAATCAGACTGGTATGCTCAAGCCACGACCTGGAGAGTGCTGGATGTCGGCACGTCTTCGACAGTACCGGACCAGTGGACAAAGTTGTCCGCCTTCCGGAGAGCGTGATTCCATTTTTGTTCGATTCTCTCCGCTCGCTCACTCGAAAGACAGTGTAGTCCAAGTCCTTTTCTACGAGTTGCGAGTGCACGAATCGCAGAGGACACATCCATCCCCTACCACGCCAAGGATAAAGTGGTCAAACGTGACGGTCTTACACCGACTGTCCACGTTTTTCGAGTGGATTCAAAATGGTCACAGGTCGATGTGCAAAAGTACGCCCGTTGATTTCCACTAAGGAAACCCACACTTCTTTGGTTTGATACGTTTGTAGGACTGGCCCTGTCAACTTCACATTCACGGCGTCCAATTTTCCCGACTCAAATCAAATTGAAGCTCGAGGTACCCAATTCGAATGGCCTTCTTGGATGACGGATACCGTGGGCACTGTTGCATCTACTGTCTCCAACATTGTCGATCACGCCCAGAGCGCATCGGATGCTATTCATTCGACCGTTGAAAATGTCAAAACCGCAATGGGTGATGCATTCCACTCTGCGGTCGACGGCGCGAAGACCATTATAGCTGGCGCCCCCTCTGCCGTTGTCAACGCCAAAGCTGCTGTGTCCGATGGTATAGACGAGGCCTGCAAACATGGTGAGTTCCCTAGATGTCTTCACTGGCTAAAGTCTTCTGATTTCAGGGCCATCTTCATAGCGACAGATCAGAGCATCGCCGGCATAGACGACATCAAAGCTGAATTTAATAAATTTCAGGCTGACATGGAGAAAGTGCGAGCAGAACATGAGCGTCTACGAGGTAATTTCTCAATGATCTACGCATGGCGGCCACTGAGGATGGTCAGATGAATGTTATCAAGAACTTAAACTTCAGCTCGGTCAGGAAGCCATCCTCCGTTTTGGACTCCCCGAAGCATGAACTGATGAGTATCGCGTTAGGCGCACTCAAAGACAAACTCATCAATTTTGCCGAACACACATGGGATACCATCAAGCCTCTGATAGACGATATAAGCCGAGAACATGCCAGATTACGCGGAATAAACCAACACATCGAAGGTCTCTGATGAGTCTTCATCTAAGAGAGCTACATTGAAACTAATACTGGCGAATATCGACAACCAATTAGATCAACTCAACCAAGACCTCAGAGCGTTAGAAGGTGCGCCTCTTATGCTACGGTTGAACAAATCTCAAAATGACGAGTGTGGCAGAGAAACTCCTGTCATTCTTCATGAGTAAGGTTGCCCCTCAAGCTCATCTCGTGTCCGATGCCGCCCTCTCTGTCTACAATGATATAAAGATCATGGCGGAGAAAGTGCGTCATGACCTTGATACGCTCCGCGAAGTCAACAAACTTTACAACGGTACGAAAATGTGCAACGTACTCCGCGTTGCGTGCCGAGACTCACTTAGAATCAAATAGATCACCTCGAGAAAATACTTAAAAACTGTGGTCGTAAGCAGCCCCCAAAATCGGCATCTTGACGTCGTACTCAGATTGCACCCACAGAAAAACTCGTGTCCCTTGGGAATACTGCAATGCACTACATTCAACCTGCCCTTGACAACGCCAAAGCCACGTTAACGGATGCCTTCCATCAGCTCAATGAGATCCGTGAGATGCACAAACAACACAACGGTTCGCACACCCTGATTATTTTTATGAGAGTCCCCCTGATGAACACGCTCTAGAAATGATCATGAAGGCTATGATCGACAGCGCCCGGCCTACGTTCGACGCTCTGCTCTCAGCGTACAACGATGTGAAAACCATGCTTGCCAATAAAGTCCAGGATTTTCGCGAAGGTGAATACCACCGACTATGTTGTCAGATCATCCTTGACATGTCTTGCAGCCAATACTATTCACTACCCACAAAGTAACATCTCGAAGGAAGTGTATTTCAATCAGACAGAAGATACGGTCATTGTTTCCTTCCGCGGACCTAATTTCATACCCTGCAAGGACAACTTGTTCCAACCAAGTCTTACCGTTCTCGCGAGAGGTCAAATGGATGCTACAGCCAACATTGAAGTTAATACCACCGGCTCTCTCATACCACCCATGGTGCGTTTCCACCGCTGATGCCAGCCTCATCTTGAGCTCAAACAAATGAATAGATGACTCAACATTCCTATCATGGAGGTGCGATGATAATGTTCTCGAGGTGGCTCAACATGTGACCTTATGATTATCCCTAGTCATCAACGCCGACGTCAATCTAAACCTACATGTCAATGCCACACTTGAGGTGTGTGTGACTTTGTGGGTGGATTATCCATTCTCATTGAGATAACTAGGGCCACTTCGAAAGTGAACGGACGCAACTTTTCCACATGGACATAACCCCGCTCCAGATCCCTGGGCAAGTACTCCCCATAACTTCAGTCGCCGCTGACCTTACCTGGGACGGGCAGGATCATCTCATTTGGCCCTGCCATTCAATTAGAAACGCAGGTTGGGATCGATCCAAAGCTATCTGTCGCGTTTAACACATCGGTCCATTCAAAAATGTGAGGCGACTCTTTACGACATCTTCCTCCTTGAATTGTCTTCCTTATATCGCTGCAGACGGGAACGTGGGCGCAGTTCAGTCATTTCTGCGGGCTTGGTTGTTTATTGCACTTGACAGTGGAATTCTGGTACCCTAGTCAAGATCATGACATTCGCGCTAAATCAATCGACTTCTCGCCTGAATGTGAGCCCGCCATTCTTTTGTCTTCCATTCGCCTCTAACGCACGACTTTAAAGCTTTTCATCTTTCCGCCCCGGTCAATATTTCCGCTGAGGTAGCCTTTACCGGGTAATTATCAATCACTTGCTCTACATTCGCAAATGCTGAAGGACGCTTAGCCATCTCATTCCGTCCCTCCCAATCGGTACGGTGTCATCTACAACAGCCATGAATTCGTTCACACTGATCGGTAACATTAATATTAATTAGGCATAACCCTTGGTCAAGGACATGTACTTTCTGCTACTTGGACTCCCGAAGCGGATATCTACCTCAAGGGCGCTCTACGTGGGGAGATATCCGTTGGGTTCCAACGCAGAAGTCCTCTTCGAATCGATCCTTCAGCATTAGAACCCCGGACTGTTGTACCTGGCTCATTCAAAGGTTGCTTTGCTCTGGGTGCGGGCGTGGCTTTACGGTCGAACCTGGTCTTTCAACTATTAAAATACCAGAAGGATGTTAAATTCAGAGCGTTTGATTACTGTGACGCTCCGGTCCTCCCCATTTATAAGGTGTGTTGCTTGCCGAGATAAATCCTCGGAATTCAAATATTTACCGTCTCTCATGCGCCTAGTATTGCTGGAATGGTGGTGAGGATTTCAACATGGGCTCGGGGCTGGACAAGCTTCTCAAGTATCAACACGGTGATCGCTTTATCGACAAAATTCCCATCACCGGCATCTGCGCACCAAAATCCAAAGTTCCAAAGTCCCTCGCAAGCATCAAGAATTTCGGACAAGACCAATTCTCGCTGATGTCGGCGATCACTCGGGCTCGTTAAAGATGCACTCTTACTCGGACACACAAAGTTTCCAGTAGCCTCCCTACACAGTACTAGTGTCTGTAAAGCCTGGCAATCATATGACCATGTCAGAAGCCTCGGATCCTCGGATCGAAAGAGAGTGATATCAGTCTTAAATGGGCGCGAGAGCTCTAGAACTAATTCCTCCGAATGATATGCGGGATTGTATAGGCTTCTAGAGGTCGAAGTCGGGGTTGAATGTGAGGGGGAGCCAATTTACGGTACTAGTTCAATGTAGGGCCTCTGGCGAGCAGGCGCTGTGGTTGAATTATTGGGAACATAAGATGCGAGTAAACAGAAGGTAGGGTAGCGAAATAAGGGGAGCATAGTGTACGATATACATAGCGAATAATGATACAAAACATCGGCCCAATATCAATGCAGAATGCAGAACAGAGAACACTACCCCATGTAGCGTCGCACCAGGACGTACATCGGTGATGATTCAGACCCGCTCGGGGCATCCGTGTCCGTGGAAAAAAATGACAAAAGACAAGGCAAATCTAATGGTGGATACGAACTTCGGGCGGTAGAGTGGGAAGGGACGATGCGTCGTCCAGGAACATAGATAAAGGAACCGATGCAGTGCGCAATGTTTCGCCATCAGGGTGGGCTACGACTTTGGCAAGAATGTTGAAGATCATACGGCAGCCCTGGATGGGGACGTGAGTTAGGGGAGATGATTCGGAGTGAACGCGTTGGCTTACACTAATTGAGAGTGTCGAGATAAAGAACCTGCCGGAGAGTTTATACCCGAGTGAAGGAGGACAGAGGGTTGGTGCTTACGATGGTATGAAGGGTGCAATCACGTCAGCATGGGTAATGATAACGGCGGAAAATGCTAGGAGAGGCGCGTCAGCAAGGGACTGTATCGAACCAAGATAAGGAGGGTAGATACCAGTGATCAAGCCAAACGTTAGGAGTGAATCGCGAGCCATGATAGATATTAGAGTGTTTTGCTTGACAATATCTTTGACCAAGCTAATCGAGAGACCGGCGAGTGTGACGATAGCTTGTGTGATGATTGCGAGAGCGCTACAACATGGTCATTAAACGGCGGGGAGACCAGCCGTGCATCAATGCTTACCCAAACCCGACTACATGCCACGGAATCTCGCTCACTACGCAGGCGCCGTCGTAGTTCATGAGTAGAAGGGTGGCGATGGTGGTGTAGGTAGTCGCACAAAAGGAGATGCCACGAAACGTATAGAGGGCGTAGAGTTTCTTTGTGTGTCCGACGTAGAGGGCTTGCACTGGAGTCGAGTAAGATGCTAAGAACGCCGTAGCTTCACTGGTAAGAGGACGTACACTTGGTTGCCTGTATACTTTCAACGGTAAAAAGCAGGATCTGAAATGTGGCCGTTTGGAAGGTGTGCCACATGAAACATTCCCGCCGTGAGTATGGATCGTCCGGACGCAAGGCGAAGAAGACGACGAGGCTAACACTGGAGGACGTGTATAAGTCAGCCGCTAAGGAGTTCTCTTCGGACATTGGAGTACGCGTACATCTGACAGGATAGTGCGAGATATCGACACAGTACGAACATGATCCGCGAATGATTGAAGGGCCGTCTGCATGGCGTCGAAGTTGAATAGGGGGACGTGTAAGTATCCGGTGAGCATCCACATTACCTCCAGATCAATTCCACCTCGTCGGGGAACTTGGATATGTGTTCATAAAGGAGGACGGATAACGAGGATACTTGATGTCACTGATGAGCCGCCAAGACGACTGAGACACCCAGGGGATACTCACGGTACGCGTATACTCGCAGCGATGTGATTTCGTGGACATGAACGGACATTGGGGTCAAGGCCTTGAGTCGGAGGCCGTTGAGGGGGGTAGGTGTTGGGCGTTGAGGAGAGGTAAGGAGAGGACAATGAGTCGAAGGCGGGGTCGGTTGGTGCCCCTCAAGTAGTAATCACAAGTTCCCCTATTGCAAATTGTACGAAGGACCCTACAGCTCATCAGACAAACAGAGCCCCGTTTAGAATAATAAACTTGCCTTCGACGTCGCCAATATTCCAGAAGACGCACGTTGCCGCGAGCCGCCTGCTAGTGGGCGTACGGGGTGGGGTGCATCTTAAACGTGAGCGAGAGCCATGGTCACCAAAATTCGACGACCTTGGACTCTGTCGTTTGTACTTTTTGACGGCTCTGGTTTTTCCTGGCGATACTGAGAACCCTAATTTTTATTACCACCATATGAACCCTAATTTAACGCTTCGCAAAAACGTACCATGCCGAAACTCACAGGCGAGAAGTTGTGACCATTTGGATCATGGTTGATGGTGCTCGACCTCATAATTTTGGTCAGTATATCTACTCTCAAAGGTGCGCTTTGGTTATTTGTTGTGAACACACCCTAGAAACCAAAGGCGCTGTGCCTCCTCTCTGAGGGCGACACTGCTGTGGCGGAAGCAGGGCAGGTACCTATTTCCCCGAGTTTGGAACCTGACAGCATGATCGAGTCCAGCTTTCATTGCGTATATGAGATAGGAACTTGATGCTAGTCAGCGGACCATACGTTCAAACCAGCCAGCACAGTAGGCCGCACCTGACGCAGTGAGCTCAGCAGGGTACGCTGTAGACTCAATGTATCTTAGATTTTTTTCCTTGTCATGAGGAGAGAAGGTTTCCTTCCAGAACGCAAAGGAACGAGGGGAGGCGGGTTTGGCGCGCTTTGCACTGCGAACTTTGTTGAACTTTCCAGGACCAACTTCCCATCAACGACGCGGAGTTTGGCGCTGTCACTGATAACCGATCGATCTTGAATTGATCAAGGGAACTACAAATAGGCCCAAATACTACGTGGTCTGTGCGCACAGTTGCACACTATATAATGCCGAGGTGAGCATCGTCGCAACTCATACTTACCTTGATGGCGCAGGCCCCTTCACGTACCTGGGTTTGCGGGCCGTGGGGATCCTCCATAGCACGGCGACCCTGTCCATACAGGGGATGCCTGCGGCTTGTATGGGCTTCGGCTCATGCACCGTCTCAATATTTTCCTGTCCTGCTTTGGCCACTCTGGCTGGGCAGGCCATTTTTTTTTTGGCATTTTCGTAGTCCTAACCCTAACCCTAATACACTTTGCTAAGCCTCGTTTGAACTTAACATTCTATGACTGTGAGAAGTTTTTGTGACTGATTTTATTAAGTCTCTTTGACTTTTGTGATCGTGAGAAACCACCTCTGATAGTGACAACGCCACAAGTCACAAGTTACGCATGCAACAGTACAGTGTATCGTGATCTACACAAGCAATACCTCGCACGAGCGGTACATCTGGCCCAAATCGCCACGACGTACGAAGAGTTGACCGCATCGGAGCAGATGAAGGTTCCTGATATCTAGGTCGTTAAAGGGTTGGCCGGAATGTGCTGTGCATGGGGGGATTCTAGCCGTTATAGAAACGTATCAAAACAAGGCGGGCAGGCCAATATTTGACTCAGCTATGAGAAGTAATATGCCCGGATTCGATGACATTATGTTAAGTGATTCTTGGTAGGACTTGCATACGATCAATGGCGAGTTCATCAATACGGAGTAATTCTACTAATTTTACCTCCCTTCGTGATCGCTCGTTTACGACGCTGTCGTCGCCTTGTCACGGCCACTATGATGACAATGAGATTGATAGCGAGGAGGAAGACAACCACGGCGGGGAACCACAGTGGTCTGATGGCAGCCTAAGTTATAAAGTTGGACGGCTGTTGAACTTGTTATTGAACACGTAAAATTATTATCCTCTATGCGGACATCGACTACTACTAAGTACTTGAGTATCCGCGACGCGGTGCTACGTATGGCTAATCTGAATCGTCGTCATCATCTTCCTCCTCTTCCTCCCCCCAATTCTCTTCATCATCATGTTCATATTCAAGCTCAAAATTATCCCAATCCACTTTCGCATACCGTCCAAACATATCAACGACCCACCATACAATACCACAATTCTGAATAGTCAGTTCGACTACCATGTTGAACTCCTTCCGTTGCTTCAAGAAAGCCAACAATGCTTCGCATATCGCGACGTATCGCCTACGATAAGTGACATTGAACTGGCATTGATCCACGACAAGCCGACGAAGCTTGGGCAGGGGGTGTTTGGAGTCCTTGACTTTCTTTTGGAGTGCACGGAAGACTGCAGGCTCGCAGGTCATAAGCGTTAAAACGTTGACTTCGTCACAAAGGCGGAGCAAACGGGATGCTATCGCTTTACTGCAATTGATAAGGGTAAGAGATGGGATCTTTGCCAACGGTATGACAGAGAGTAATTGGTCGAGTTCATCGTCACGGTTGATTGGATGCCTTCTGAGAGTCACCTCGAAGGAATGAGAATCAGAATGGAGTACCGTATCCAAGACGATGCTGAAGGGATTATGAGTGTTTACCGAAACATTGCGGATGACTCGACCTGGGTGGGAGACAAATTGAACAAGAGCATTCTGGATGTTTGACATGTCGCAGCCTGGTTGCAATAGTTCTTGACAATGGTAAGCGCAATCGACGGTTGGAGGGCGTTTTAGAAGGGGAAGGATCTTGGAAGTTGCAATGGTCAGTCCATGTATGTCGAGATGAGTCAACCGGGGTAAATGGACGGCGGAAAGTGTTACGATATCGGTGGGTACATGGACTCTACGAACGCGCACCTCCTCCAAGTTTTGAGCGTTCCGAAGGGACTCAAGAAGGACATCGACCAGGAGGTATGGTGGTTCAATGACAAGCCGCTTGAGACGCGGGAAGGGTGGGATTGGAGAAGCGAGGGTGCCATCGAAAATCTGCAGTTCTCGGAGCGAACTCATCTCGCGCTCGAGGATGTCCTTGGGCAGGGTGGAGTCCATGGGACTTCTCAAAGTAAGAACTTGCAAGATAGAAGCGCTTGCCCCTTCGTTCAATCGAAGGAACTCGAAGAGCTTCTGGTCATCGCGGCCACCTATATCCAGCTCTTGTATTCTGTGGATATTGGACATGACAATCGAAGCGACTTTGTCAAAGTCATGGTTCGCCGGAATAGGAGACGACTCGATGAACAAGGGAGCTGACTTTGACCGCGATATCATCGCCAATGCACGATCCACAGGAGTCAATGTGATCGTTGACCAGAGCCGAGGGCAGTTCAGGGTAATGTCCCTCCAATACGTGCATACGCCAGCTATATTGAGCCAGTTTCGCTCACGAGAGAACGCATCGCTAGGGTAGCCCTTGTACGGTGCACGATCACGTTTGGAGGCCCATTTCGCGAGGATAAAGATATCTGCAATGATTTCGGGTGGGAGCCTACAGATGCGAGCACAGGCGTTCCTTTTAGTCTTCAAAGAATGTATCTGTGCGTGGAGCTGAGAAATTTGGTCATCGATTTCCTGTTGCTCAATCGTTTCCGCCTCTGGGTTGGTTTGAGGTTCGTGACTGTGAACAGTGTCATTACCATTAGTGTGCATGACGGTAAAAGGTCAGGAGGTATACGCCACAGGATTCTTACGTACCTTAGAATACTTCGAAATCCGATCTCCTGTATACTATATTCCTAGAATAAATATGCGCTGTTGACATGGGCCCACAATAGAGTTGACATACTAATGTACTATGTAGAAAAGGATCCGATGGTGTGATCTTACAACAAAGGAGGCATAACGTAGAGTTACAGAGGGATATGGATACGAACGGGTATCATTGCGTATCATTGACGCGCTAACTCAGAGTAGGCTTTCCATCAGACGAGGAGCGCGTCGAGGACGAACCAACAAGCGTCGGAGACCTCGAATTCGGCACCAAATATGTCTTTCCATTAACCGAAACACTCTTGATACTCCCACAAAGCGGTTCAAATGAATTTGCAAACGTTTTTGCTCCATCCCCTGTCATCCAGGAAATCGCAGGAAATTTGACTTCCTCCAACGACGGGAATACAGACAGAAGCGACGGCATCGACGCGACCGTGTCCGCGCTGAACGAAAAGTAAAAGAATTCATGGTATAGTTCGAGTTGACGGAGATGACGAAGCACCGCTAGCTGTGTACCAGCGTTCTTCTCGTCTATGTTTTTCGAAACCCACTGCGGGGTGGGCTCCGTGATTTTGAGGTTCAGGAGTAGTGCAACGTCCTGCAGCCGCGAGTGTATCGGTAAAAGCAGCTTGTCGATTTCGTAGAACGTTGCCGTGCCGTTCGTCGAATGTAGCAACGTGACCGAGCGTAATTTTGGAGCGATGGCTGCGGATGAGAGATACTTCGAGATCACATCGATAGACGCAGTGATATGGGTCAGATTCGGAAACGTGGGGTTCGCAACGCTAGTCGGGCGGCGTTTATTGGGGGGATGCGGCACGATGAAGAGGGTAAGAGAGATGAGGCTCGGATGGCGAGCGAGGAGTTTAGTCAAATCGTCAGAGTATACCCACATGTCCTTCATGCGCAATGAGGTGAGGCAAGGGAGGTTTAAACGAGGAAGTAGGGCCGTCCACTCCGACCGTGTGGTCCCAAGCCCACATATCGATAGGGAAGTTATGGTGGAGTTGAGTAGAGCACGGATGGTCCATTCTCGCATTTGTGGGTGCAAGAACGTTGGAGAATTCGAGAGTTCAAAGTCTTGCATATGCGATGAAAAGGTGATATGGTGGGAGGGCGTGGGTGTCCGTTGGACAAGCTTTTTAACCGTAGATTTGACGAGCCGGACAAACTTCTTCATACGAGTCTGGGGGGACAGTCTCATCCCGACGAAGCTGTCTTCACTCTTCAACCAATATGTCTGCCCACACAACACGCTAAACCGTTTGCACCCCGACATCGCCGCGGCTTCCAGCGTCGCGCGCAAAGCCGTAAACCATTCGTTCGGAGGTACCAAATGCATCGTATTGCCCATAAGTTGCTCACCCAAGCCCCATAGATCCAGCTTAGCAAAATTGAGCTGGATAGCGTCGATGCGCAAGTTCGGCCGCTGCAGCAACCGCGTTGCCTGCCTGATCTCCTCGAGGAGCGTGTCTGCAGGGTAACCGAAGACAAATGAGAACTGCTTGACATGTGTAATGAATAAAGCCATTCGAACAGCCCGTATGGCGCGCATCCGGTCGCTTTGGAAGGTGATGGTGCAGTCGGGGTGGTCGTAGTCCTTAATACCTCGCCGGGAAAGATAAAGAGGCAGAGCAACGTAATGGAAACGACGAGAAAGCAGCGCGAGTTTGAAGAGACCATCACATTCAACTTCGCCCATAACGAATTCCAGTACTTCGGTGGGCAGCGACTGCAACGTGCACATCTTTGGCGGCGGGGACGGTACGAGGAGAGAGGGAGATTGATTTTGCCCTTATCGCAATAGTAGGCCTCATTCTCACGGTCATGACTACTTTCTCACAGTCACAAATTGATAATATCAAATAGGACTTAGCAAATATATCAACGTCTTGAGGATAGACTCGAGGTCTCCTATTGAATCGTTGTCTGTGGTCGAACTGGGTATTCAGAATTGTGAAATTGTATGGCGGAAGGCCGTCAATGTGTTTGGATAGTATGCAAAAGTGGAATGGGATGCTTTTGAGCCCGAATATGAACATGATGATGAAGAATTGGGCAAGCATGCGCAATGGGTAAGTATTCAACAAGTATTGGGAGGAAGACGACGAAGTCAAGAGGACGACGACGAAGATTCGGATTATTTAGCCGTGTAAATCAACCATTTTAATCAAGTCGAGGATACTCAAGCATAAGTAGTCGATGTCCGTATTTAACTTTGCGCGTCAAATAACCAGCTCATGAGAGGTTTCTAGCCTAGCCTTCCAGCTTTTTAAGTTCAAGGTTCACTATTTAGTACTTTAGTACTCAATGCCCAGTACTCACCACTCAGATGCTTTATCGTTTGTGGATTGCCAAGGGAGACAAGATGGAACACATCGGTTCACCGCCTCGCCGTCAGTCTCACGACAACGTCGTAAACGAGCGATCACGAAGGGAGGTAAATTTAGTAGAATTACTCCGTATTGATGAACTCGCCATTGATCGTATGCAAGTCCTACCAAGAATCACTTAACATAATGTCATCGAATCCGGGCATATTGCTTCTCATATCTGAGTCAAATATTGGCCCGTCCTCCCTGTTTTGATACCTTTGTATAACGGCTAGAATATCTCCCCATGCACAGCACATTCCAGCCAACCCTTCGTAGAGGCTTAACGGCCTGTCGGGAACCTTCATTTGCCCCGATGCGGTCAACTCTTCGTACGTCGTGGCGATTTGGGCCAGATGTACCGCCCGTGCGAGGTATTGCTTGTGTAGTTGTGCATCACGGTCTGTACCCGTTCCGCCGGTGTGACCGTCGGCTGAGAATGAGAGGGACGCCACGTGGATTCGATGGGTTTTGGATATACGCTCGAGGGCGCTGGCTGTACCAAGGAGCGCGTAGACAGAGCCGGCGATTCCGTGGCAGAGACCCACGCCCTTTTTGAGGACGCCGTGTCTGTAGACCAAGGAAGCAGCATGACTGAGAGAGACGATGGTTTTACGTGCGAGGTCTTCGCTGAGATGGAAGGTAGTTGGGTTGAGCGTGGATCGATGTATCAAGGTGCTGAGGAGAAGGATTACTCCTGGGGCGCCATGACACCACCTGAAAACAGTTTAGCCGTGTCAACGGAGCGAGAAACGAGGATTTTCATACGTACTGGATAAGTTCGCTCGTATTTGAGCGCAGAAACGGTTCGTCAAGGTCGGGTGCCGCGGTAGGCCAATTACCGGAGATATCTTGAAGCTCTAATAACCATTCCACAGCCTGTAAAATTTTCTCATAATGGGGGACAAGGAGTTGAGTTGGTACAAGTAAGAGTACGTGGAGTATTCCAGCTATTGGATGAGGCGTGATTAATCGATGAGCGAGCGCCGTTGAAGTAGACACATACCAATACCATGGGCAGCACCAAGGTAGCGTTTCCTATGCCACTCCCACATTAACGGTGGTGGTTTAGGTGCGTCAGTTGACAACGCCGGTACTGAAGAAGCATATTCTTTCGATCCTAGCTCTCCACGAAGGATGATAGAACCGACAATGATATTGATGTTCTCATCAGACGTGAATTTCCTGGCCTCTGAGCAAGGGCCGGTTGTCGCGTGTCCGGACAAGGTTTCTTTCTGTTCAACAGCAGCCCGGATCGATAGAAGGGCGTAAAGAAGTCCAGCACGGCCGTAGAGCACCTCGCACCCGTCAGCATCCAATAAAGATGATTTCTGATCTTCATTGGCGACAAGACGCACAGCATCCTTGATTATTTGGGCAGATGGAGCCCAGTGGGCTTCGAACCCAGGAACCTCTTGGACGACCCGGTATACTACGATTGCAGCGAGGCCTACAGGTGTTTCGAGGAATGACGAGCGAGACGGGCTGTTTAGCCCGTGTCCGAACGATGTTGGGGCTGTTCGCAGCAGATTGTCTGCGTACTGCTGAAGTTTCTGAGATCCCAGTGCGGCGGCCTCATTTTGGAGGGACAATCGAGTCAGATGATCATGCATGAGGACGATCCCTGTTGGTTATTTTAGTTTCATGGATCCTATCAAGAGGTTGTAACTTGCCAGCCAGCCCAATATATACGCCGCCGTCCGAGTGCTTATCTCGAGCATGCTGTAACCGCTGAACACTCGTACTGAGGGCTGAGAGTATCTCATCCTTGGATGAGTCCAATGCGGCCGTATCGATGTCTGGTGCTTGATGTGGATGGTGTAAAAACTTGGCTGGCATCGCTTCAGGTTTGAAAATGAAAGTATTTGGCACCTAAGCGTAAGCAAATGGGAGAGCCTGGCCATTTTCACGCTGCTGATCAACTGATGCCAGTGAGACGTAATGGGCATCTCGAGCCAGGTTGGTGTTGGTCGCCACGCGAGCCGTCACCCTAATAGATTTGATAGGGGGGTCGGCGTCTAACAGGAGGCGCTTAGTCCCAACCGAAGCCCAAAACTTCGCGGCCGCACTTTCTGCCTCTTTATTCTCAACTTCCACCTTCTCTCTGTTCGCCTTTCAATGCCACCCCCGAGACTCCTTCTGTCACTATTCTCTTTGCTAGGTTCTGTGTATGGGCAGGCTCCAGGCACGTTCGCCGACGGGGGTAATTCCCTGGTAAGCGCCATGATGGTGAGTGCTTGGCATAAGGGTCGCGGTCACTATCTTGAACGCTGTCCACCACCTCAGTTGTTCATTGGGAACGAAGAGAACGTCTATATACTGGATAAAGCGGAAGGCAATGACGCCCAGGTCAACAACCATCCGGCATGGGGGGCAGTGTGGTGCGTACCCCATTTTTGGTCCCAACAGAGCGCAGGTCCAACGGAGGTCTGATCGTGCACCCACCACAGGAACTACAAAACCCATGCAGCACAAGTCATGGACATTAGAACGAACGCGTTCTGTGCGTCCGGAATGCACCTCCCGAACGGATCGTTTATGACCTTCGGAGGAAATGGGGCTGTTGGCCCCGGAGGAAAGATAGGATCCCAAGCGAATAACCATGGATCTGCGGACTTTGACGAGCAATACCAAAACTACGACGGCGGACGATCAATACGCGTTCTGAACCCATGCACAGATGCTGATAACTTTGCTGATCCCCATTGTCAATGGTTCGACAACCCACAAGTCCTTTCGATGCAGCGAACCCGATGGTACTCGGCTGCTGAACCCCTCGCTGATGGGACCGTCGTGCTAATTGGTGGATTCGTGAATGGTGGCTACATCAATCGAAACTTCCCAAATGTCGATCCAGAATTTGAGGGTGGGGCGGCTGAATCTACCTATGAATTTTACCCTGCGAACGGCCGACCGCCTACCACAATGCAATTCATGATCAAGACCTCTGGACTCAACTCATACGCTCACACCTTCCTCATGCCGTCGGGCAAGATGTTTGTCCAAGCCAATTACTCTACTAGTATGTTGCGATCCAAACGCTTAATATCGTCTTCTCATTTTCTTACTAGTGCTATGGGACTACGATAATAACGTCGAAACTACGCTTCCCGATATGCCTGGCAATGTCGTGCGCGTTTATCCAGCGTCTGGTGCCGTTGCTATGCTGCCACTTACCCCTGCTACAAACTACAATCCCACGATTTTATTCTGTGGTGGATCTGACATGCCGGATGAGGCATGGGGGAACTACTCTTATCCTGCCGTCAACACCTGGGAGATAGACGCATCCAGAGATTGCCAACGGATTACTCCGGAACCAACCGATGGCTCAGCACCTGCATACCAGAAAGATGATGACTTGCCAATTGGGCGTACCATGGGACAATTCATCATCTTGCCTGACGGCAAGCTTCTGATCGTTAATGGTGGCGCGAAGGGCACTGCAGGTTACTCCGATGCGACCAATTTGACTCCCATAGGCTCGATGCCATTTGGGCAGTCTCTGGCTGCCGAACCTGTCCTCAAACCTGTTATCTACGACCCCAAAGCACCCCAAGGGCATCGTTGGTCAGACGCTGGGCTTTCCTCATCCACCATACCACGACTTTACCACTCGTCCGCCATCCTGCTGCCCGACGCATCTGTGATGATAGCCGGCTCGAACCCCAATGTGGACGTCAACAAAGCAGCTCACTTCCCAACTGAATATCGGATTGAAATTTTCTACCCCCCGTATTTTACCGCATCTACCCGACCTGTGCCATCTGGTGTACCCAAAACACTCTCATACGGTGGTGCTCCTTTCGATATCACCATTCCGGCGAGTTCCTATTCTGGATCAGCAAATGATGCTGCCGAAAATACTACGGTCTCGATCATCCGTCCTGGATTTACAACACATGCCATGAATATGGGTCAACGCTATCTCCAGCTCAACAATACCTACACAGTCAATAGTGACGGCACTATTCTTCTACACGTTTCCCAAGCTCCGCCTAACCCCAATATCTTCCAACCCGGGCCCGCATTCCTTTTCGTTACGATCAATGGAATTCCTAGTAACGGCACATCGCTGATCGTCGGAAATGGTCAAGTGGGTCAACAACCCGTCCTTACGGCAGCTGCCCTTCCCGACAGCAAGAAGGCCGATAATGTGGCTGGAAGTGCGGATGGTTCTTCGACTGGAACGAACAACACCAATGAATCAGGAGGATCAAGTGTCAGTACTGGTGCTATTGTTGGCGGAGTGATCGGTGGCATTGCTGTTGTTGGAATTATCGGAGCGTTGGTTGGTATCCTCATTGCGAGAAGGAGAAGGGCTTCAGTGCCCGCAGCGTCTACGTCCTACGTAATGAGTCCCACAGGCATGGGTGGACGTGGTATGCGGGGCTCGGATTCCAGCGCGTTTATGCCTCTACAGCAAGACAACCACAGTCAAGCTTGGAACGCAAGTACGACTAGCTTGCACACGCCATATCGGGACGATATGCCCATCCCGATGCCCCTCGACCGACCCAGCTCATCAGGCATGTCAGATCGCACTGTGTACGATCCGTATGCGACTCCCCCAAAACTTGTCTCCCCCGACACGACTAAGTATTAGATATTCTTGAGTCACCCTCATGGACGTGGATTCTGACTTGCGAGACAAATGCAATATACTCATATGGATGGGTGACTTTCTGGTCCCCCATTTTGTTTGTTTACATTACAGTCTCATCAAAACGCTCATTCTTTTGTTGTTTTCTATGGAAAGCCGGAAGGGCCTGCTCACTTAGCCGATGGTCCGATCAAAAACGTGGCGTTAACAT
>BEWF01000313.1:38089-112101 GCA_002583695.1 Pleurotus salmoneostramineus
ATGTTAACGCCACGTTTTTGATCGGACCATCGGCTAAGTGAGCAGGCCCTTCCGGCTTTCCATAGTTTTCCAAGGACAATACTGTATTCCCACTTTATCTATCACCGCATGGACTCAGTATTAATATATATACCTCCCGGATTGTTATATCACTTGCGACCTGAATCATCCATCGAACTTGCGGTATGATATACGATCACTTCACAACACGCAATCCGAAGAAACCAGTCCTTGGTGAGCACTACTATAGACAGTGAGTAGACTACTGAACGCGAAAGACGAGCAACTCCAGAGGAGGCCTGAAGCCTACTAAGTACCAGTACGACGTACGGGGATGATGTTGCTATAATACGACGAAACAATACAAGAGGATCCTGATAAGGAATTGATGCTTCTCCAGTCCAGTAAAATCTACGCGAGCACTCTAAGTAATGCGAACAATGGAAATGATATGAACATTCGAGATCAGGGACTACGTGGAGGGATCCTCGAAAAAGGGGAGGGAGGGAAATGAGCAGTTTCGACTGTCCTTCGTATAATAAGATGGGTGAAATAATAAGTAGTTAGTCCGTTTGCTGATGATAGCTATCCAACTGTGAGTAGATCAGTAATTTACCTTGCAAGGCTCTTGCGGAGGGGGTAGCCAAGCAAGGGGGTGAGTGGAGAACAGATGATGGTAAGGTTCGGGGAAAGGTAGAAGGTGCAACAACGGACAAGGGCACCATGGCGCCCATGATCAAATCAACGAGATCTCATGCTGTAAGACGGGGTATTAGCGTCGATCAAACGAAAGCAATGTGGGAAGTGGAACGTACCAAGATACAAGATGGCAGCGATAGCGGCAGCCAGCAGTGTGAAAGGCGCTGAGCTTATTGACAAAGCACCGTTGCCGTTGCCATTGTTGTTGTTGCTACCACCTCCGGTTGAAGCACCATCAGCCGAGCCACGTGCATTTTCTGAACGAACATTGACAGGGAGAACGCTGGCCGCGCTGGTAGGTTGAGCACCCATTTCACCGCTTCCGACAATGACGTGCGTGCCATTGCTGGGAATTCCATTGATAGTGACGTAGAGGAAAGCGGGTCCAGGTTGGAAGATGTTGGGGTTGGGTGGGGCTTGAGCAACGTGGTAGGTAATCGAGCCATCATCGTTGACGGTGTAGGTGTTGTTGAGCTGGAGGAATCGCATACCCATGTTCATCGCATGAGTCGTGAACCCGGCACGAATGATAGAGATGATGGTATTATCAGCTGCATCGTTGGCGGAACCAGAATACGAAGAGGCGGGGACAGTGATGTCGAAGGGATCACCACCGTAAGAAAGGGTCTTGGGAACACCTGAGGGAACTGGGCGCGTGGTAGCAGCGAAGTAAGGTGGGTAGAAAATTTCAGCTCGGTATTCGGTAGGGAAGGCAGTTGTAAGGTTGACGTCGACGTTGGGGTTAGATCCAGCAATCAGGACTGAAGCATCAGGGAGGAGCAAAGCAGAGGAGTGGTAGAGACGGGGGATGGTGGAGGCAGAAAGGCCGGCATTCGACCATCTCTGGCCAGCGGGGGCGTTGGGGTCATAGATGGCGGGGGTGGTGACAGGGCCAGCAGAGAGTGACATACCGAAAGGCATTTGGCCGTAGGTAGGAGTCTCGTTCGTTCGCTCCGCATAACCAGCGGTACCGTTCAAACCACCGTTAACCATGAGAAGCTTGCCGTCGGGGAGAATGACAAATTGACCCATAGTGCGACTTTCGAGCATGTCGTCATCCTTCACGTACACTGGACTAGCACCGTCGGTAGGCTCAGGTGTGATGCGTTGGCAATCCTTGGATGCTGGGTAGTCGAAAGTGTTGATGGCGGGGTACGAGTAGTTGCCCCAGGCTTCTTCAGGCATGTCATTGCCACCGCAGAAGAGAATAGTTGGGTTGTAGTTGTTAGCAGGGGTGAGGGGAAGCATAGCAACACCGCCGGAACCGGGGTAGACACGAACAACGCCACCAGGCATGTCAGGGAGACGGGTCTCAACGTTGTTGTTGTAATCCCAAAGGACTGTGCGTAAGAAAGGATTGATGAGAATCCAAGCCCAACAATAAGGAAGGAAGAATGAGCGAACATACCAGTAGAGATGTTTGCCTGTACAAACATGTTACCGGAGGGCATGAGGAAGGTGTGGGCGTAAGAGTTCAAGCCGGACGTGTGGATCATAAATTGCATCGTAACGGGGGGGCGGCCATTCGCTGGGTAGAACTCATATGTCGCATCGGCGGCACCTCCTTCGAACTCAGGATCCGTGTTGGGGTAGTTTCGGTTGACGTAGCCACCATTGACGAAGCCACCAATGAGAACAACAGTACCGTCAGCCAACGGTTCAGCAGCAGAGTACCATCGAGTGCGTTGCATCGAAAGGACAGCAGGATCATCGAACCATTGACAACTGGGGTCGTTGAAGTTGTCTGATGACGAACAAGGGTTGAGGACACGAATTGATCGCCCCCCATCGAAGTTTTGATACGTTTCGTCAAAGTCGGCGGATCCGCGGTTATTGCGTACTGAGCCGATGTTACCTCCAGGACCAATGGCGCCGTTACCACCGAAGGTAACGTAGGAGCCGTTGGGTAAATGCATGCCGGACGCACAGAAGACGTTGGTGCGTACATCCATGACCGTCGTTTGGTGTGTGTTCATATCCCTGTAATTGGAGACGTCGCTCAGCTACGTCAGCCCTGGGAGTAGCTGGGGGGACGTACCAAACAGCGCCCCATGCTGGATGTCCGTTGATTTGAGCAGCGTTACCCTCAGCCTTATCGAGGATGTAGACCTTCTCATCGTTACCGACGAACATCTATGGGACAAACGAAATGAGGAGCGCCGAAAGTAACGGGGGGAACTCGGACTGACCATCATTGCGCTAACCAATGTGTTTCCTCCATCTGCGAAGGAGCCAGGCGTCACCGCAGCGTGCGCTGCTGGCAGCGAAAGCTTTGCTAGCCAAAGGGCCAATAAAGAGCGTGGTAGCATAGTGGAACTTCGCGAAAGCCGGGAAGTTATAGAAAGTGAGTAGAGTAGAAAGAGAAGATGAGGGAAGAAAACAGGAAAGGAAAGGAATGTGGTGGGGTTTTTGATGGAGGGATGGAAAAGGCGTTGCAGGTGACGGCACCCTGCACACTTTGAATTTTTATTCGGGCCAACTAGTGCCTAGATCGCTATTTTCCCTTGTTTACTGCCACCTTTGTCGGACTCGAGGGCTGTGTTCACATGTATGATTTGAGCGGTCATCGCACGCCGTTGAAATTGTCATATCATTATGAATTCTTGATACCTCTCGTCCCCAATAAAGTCCCGTCGTTTTTGCTTCCTCTTCGTCGCACAAGTTACTCAAACGACCAAGGGATGGACGCCCAGACCAGTGAGACCAGTGCCGCTGGCAAAAGTTGGCAGCCACGAAGGCTTGTCCGTGATACCAAGACCATGTCTCGGCACGCCGAGGCCTGCCCGAAAGGCTTGCCGAACATAGTCGGTTCAGATTGAGTCCTTTCACAACAAAATAATTTTCAGCAATGCACTCAAGCGCTCGATTCTTTGGGTTGGTCACCTTGTATCTCTGATGCTGGTGGGCTGGACCGACCATCATCAAGTCGCCGTCTCACAGGCTTGTGGGCGTTGATCTAAGACTAAGATCCTGAGAAGTTGATGAAAAGTCGTGTTATATTTAGTCGTTGCCATCAAGACCAACAAAAGAGGCTTGTCTTACATTTTGGCTTGTCGTTCGTGTCAGAGCACGTATGCCGAGTCTGGCCTGGAAACGTCCATGGTTTCTTCACGTCTATCGATATCAAATTGCTGAGAAGTTCGTATTCGTTCCCTTTCGTTCCCTATCAATGAACTCACCCTGTGATGAGCGCATACGACTCAGTTTGGATCATGACGCTGAAACTCATTGAAACCATTGGGTCATTCCAATTCAATTTACATGACAGAATGTTTTGCGGTGGATGTGGTCGAGCCCTTGGAGGATTCGATGCTGTGTGACAGAGCGAGCCTGAAGGCCGCAAGCAAAATTGGAATATCTTCCCTTTTATGTCTGACTACAGTGACTTGCTTGGTTCAGACGCCAATCTTCGGTCCTGCAAAAACTTTTAGGAGCTGCTCTGTTCGTATAAATTGTTGTGTGTATATCACCTGTTTTCAAGCGAACCCAGAACCAGTGTGACATCCAAGGTTCTCCAAGGCGTAGGATCACCACAAATGAACAGGGTTTGAAAACGTCGTACGCGTGGAATTACTGCCGAAACGCGAACGCTAGGAGGCGTGATTTGGATGTGCTCCCGGTATCTGCGTATGGTGACTTGCCCGTAGTCCGAAGGAGAAACGATGGGAGACAGGTTGAGTCATTTTACGCGTGTTGGGATACTTTTGTGCAAGAAGCACGGAGCTGACCAGACTCGCGAGGAAGACGCAAGTTAGGAGCTAGGGGCGTGGTGGCCCAAGCGCGACCGAACCGTCGACTCTCATCGGACACACTGTTCTCTTTGCCGACTAACTTCTGTGACATGTAAGAATATGGTAATGGACCAGTGGGTCGAAAAACTTGTGTATGTAAAAGATGAATCAGACATGCAAGCGAAAAAAGTCTACTGTCCCCTTCCAGCTTGAGCACGAACCCCCGCACCACCTGGCCGGGGGTCCCCATTGTCTCCCATGATGCCAAACCCGAAGACTTTCCCAAGACTCGAGCGAAGAGTGTCGTAGACCGCCTGGTGCGGCTCGGGTTCAATGGAGGTGATGGTATGGACGTGTATCAACCCAGTTATCGGTGAAAAGGTATAAATCGAATTGCTGGTGTTGGCAGATTGCGTCAGTTCCACAAACGCGTGAAGGTTGAAGTCAATCTTACACATCCCACTCTCCGACACTTCCACTCACCCTGGCAGTCCCGTTCACGGTCAGCCCGACAAACAGGCTTTTCTCTCTCGTATTTTTGGCCGGGTTGGGTGCAATCGCGCCTTCATGTTCCCCGCCAACCGCCGCCCCCACAATTGCCTTGCTTGATCCTGGCGTCTGAACGATGACCTTCCTCAGCGAAACATGTAGACCGGAGTAGAGCGCGTTCAGCGTGTGTCGAATGAAGACTGATGACGCGAAATAAAGCGGTAGGCCTTCGACGTGCAGAGTTTTGGGAAATGGAGCAGGGAGAGCAACAGGTGGCGTATATGACAACCTGACCTTTGGACTGTAGATTGTTTCAACTTCGTTATTGTTGTGACGGAAGTCCAAAGGATTTGCGCCGGCAATGGGAATATGCATAGATGAGGCTGGTCGTGGCATCCCTGTGGCCTTGTCGATGGATGAAGCAAGCCCGTAGGAGAAGAAATGTGGCAGAGTCTCCGTCAGGACATCGATAGCGCGACCTAATTGATTTCGATTCCGTCCTATGTTGTTTGAAACGAAGTAGCATCAATTCCGCGCACCAGTGCGAATTTCCCATTCTGCGTTGGACACAGGTGGTTCATTCTCTGGTTGAGGACCGTCTGTGCCATCGCGAGCGGAGCCGGAGCCCATGGAACTAAGGGTAGCCGTTGAGCGTTGCGATATCCTCGAGTGTCTTTCAGTGCGACAACATAGAGAAGGTCGAGGTCGTTTGAGTGCAAGTGCAAGTAGCCGACCGTTGGGAATGACCATCGCAGTCAAGCGTCTGAGGAAAGCCTAGGAACCTCGAGCGCTCCGTCAACTCTAAGTTCAAGAAACCAAGTTCTTCCACAAACAGACTTTGTTTACCATCAACCTACACATCTTTTTTATCCGTTTTGTTCAAGGGCGAAAGTAGGCGAAAATCGAGGCAGAATGTGTCCCCCCACGTCCGAGAATTCGTATCAAGGCCCCGAAAAACCCCCTTTGCCGATGCCTAGCGAACGACAAGCGATCTCCTCAATGTACACGGTCATCATGAAATGCAACATATGTCACTCCACTCTGTATGGTTGGTCCGACCGGGGCCATCACTGAGAGAAGGGCCAGTTTCGTCGGACTGATCGTCAACATCGCTAGAGTCAGTGGAAGTATCGCAAACAAGTTCTATGTGTAAGATCGTCCTCAACTTTTGTGCTGTTTTGAGACTCATTCTGTTTCCCCAACATCAGGAACTCGATACATTCCTTTTCACCGATAACTGGGTTGACACACGTCCATACGGTCACCTCCGTTGAACCGGAGCTACACCAGGCAGTACTAGAAATCCATCTGCAGCTGGCTTTACTGAAGCTTGTCCTCCCTCCAGAGCTCTGAGCACTAGTCCCTTTCACCAAGTTGCCTCCGCCTAAACGACTCTAATCCGCCAATTAGCTTCCGTCCCGGTCCCCCGGCGTTACTCGGTTCACATCTAATCTACCAAAGCCCCAGAAGGTAAACTTGTCTTTAGGACGACGCCATAGGACGACGCCAGCAGCGTCCAAGTGTCCCTTTAGTGCAATAAATCGTTTCCGCCTCGAAAATTACACGGATGTGCTCCTATCCTTTTACTGGGATGGTCGAAAATCAAGACGTTAAATACCAGACTCGGCCATACCTGATGAACCCAGAGTCGATCGTGTCTCCAGATGAAGTGGTCACCGTTCCTTGTACCGCTCGTAGCGTCGGCTCTTGCTCTCTCGAGGCCAGCCAATGACTGGAGCCGACCGTGCTTCAATGGGGAATGTGCTTACGACCTCCCTCGCTCGACTGGACAATCGGGGACCCTACACCTCGTATGTTCGTTTAATGATGATGAAATCCCTCTTGACGATAAATATTTTTAGTCCGGTTCGGCGTTGACGGATATTACGCCAGCAGCTGGATGGGTCATTCTCGACTGCGACCCTCACGCTTTGCAGCAAGAGGTCCGATTGGTTTGCTCAACTCATGACCTCGAAAGTACTGGATGTCAACACGTCTTTGATAATGGTGGACCTGTGGACCGCGTTGTTCGGCTTCCAGAGAGTGTACGTGGTGTTCCTGATCTGGTTGCTTCCAGTTTCGCTGATCTGTTGTTTCCAGTGTAGCGCGGCTCCTTTCTTGCGCGTAGCTAGTGCCAGAGTCTCAGACGACCAGTCCGTCCCCAGTGAATTTGCGAACAAGGTTGCTAGGCGAGACGGTGCCACCCCGATCGTTCATGTATTTCGCCTGGATGCCAACTGGGCTGCCGTAGATGTGTCCAAGTACGCTCACATTCTGCTCTTGCTCTTGTCACAAGTCAAGGATTGATTGGAATTGCGTACTGCATCAGAACTGGCATTGTCAACCTCACGTTTTCCGCCTCTAATTTCCCTGAATCAGAGGTTCAAGCCAGAGATACGGACTTTGAGCTGCCTTCTTGGGTCACCCACCCCATTGATGCTGCTAAGTCTGCTGTGACCACGGTGGTTGAACATGTCCAGGGCGTGCCTAACGCCGTTCAGTCAGCCGCTGAGACCGTCAAGAATACGGTAGGCAGTGTCGTGGACAAAATTGTCGAGGCGGATAAAACTCAGAAGGGTGAGCTTCTCTACTTCCAGATTGTTCGTTTCCGACTAAAAATGTTTGCCGTAGAAAATGACGCGAAGAATTTTGATGCTGTTGTAAACAAAGTTCACTCGGTTTCCGATGATGTTACGACGAAGGTGGGCGGTGCCCTAGACAGTGTTGCAGATTCACTGCACCAAGGTGAAACGAGTAAAGTGTTGTTCCCTAGCGTCTCTAACACTCCTTGCACTATCGTAGGGACTTCTTTCAGCTATCACCCTGAGATCAAAGAGGAAGTGCATTTTGACCAGAAAGAGGACACCGCCATCATCTCCCGCGTGCCATCTGGGTTCATCCCCTGTTCATCAAACTTGTTTAGACCGAGTCTCCAAGTACACGCCAGGGGGAAGATTGATGCTGTGGCCAAGGTTGACTTCACTATCAAAGGCTCTTTGATACCCCCCAAGGCGAGTTCTGACTACATATATTTTTGCCGTATGCTTACATGGATGACTAGATGACGGACCATTCCGTGCATGGAAGTACGTCGATGCCTTTATCAATGGTCTAGTGACGACTTACTGTGGCGCTAGTTATCAACGCGGACGCTGATATCCATTTGACCATCAATGCAACGATCAGCGTACGTTTTTGTCTGAACGATGGTTGCGATCCAGGTGGTTGACTAACGTCGCTTCATAGGGCCACATTGAGTCTCCCCGCAAGACTCTTGGTCAAGTCGCCTTGACACCTTATCAAATACCAGGGTTAGAGTTCCCTCCGTTGACCGTAATGAATATTTCTCATTGCATCTTCTATGTGCAGGATCGTTGCTGCTGGACCCATAGTCAACCTCGAGACTCAGGTTGGTGTTGATCCACAGCTGTCAATGGCTTTCGAGACCCACGTCCGCGCACATGTGTAAGAATGCGTTTCACCTAGCGGTCTGTCGTGAAGCTGATTTCACAACTTTCCACATACAGGAGGGAGCGTGAGTGGAATACTTGTTACTTACTGTTGGGAACGTCGTTGACCGGGTAGCACAGTCGAATTTTGGTATCCTATCCAGGATCGGGGAGTCATCGCGAAGTCGGTTGACTTCAGACCACTGAGTAAGCATTTTACACATGCATAAAAGCTCTTTACGGTTCTGTCATTCTAACGATTAATTGGGGACAGTGTTTGATCTATCAGCCGGTCCTAATATATCTGCGCAGGCAGCTTTCACCGGGTAAGCCCAGTCTTCCTATCTGCCAAACGCCGTGGCTGACGTCTGATGTCTACAGACATCTTGTTCCGGCTCTTGAACTTGGTACGTTGTTCTTGGAATACTATGTTAAAAATCCCTCTCTAAGTTAGATCGCAATGCGATACTAAGGCGTATCAGTCTTCTCTGGGCTTTCGGAAATTGTTGCTCTCGGTGAAGCGGATGTCTATATGAGGGCTACCGTACGCGGTGAAGCCTTCTTCGGGAACCAACGTCGAAGTCCGCGTCGAATCGATGCAGCTCAACTCACACCCAGAGCTGTCGATGTACAGTTCCAAGGCTGCTTCGGAATCGACGCCGGGGTGGTTCTGCGCGGCGGACTGAAAGCAGATGTGCTTGGATATGACATCAAGACGAGATCATGGGACTTGTATCAACCCCCAGTTCTACATATCTACAACGTCAGTCAGACGTTTCTGGCTCAAGTTTCTTGCGGTCGCATTGGTATTGACATCTGCCTCTTAGAAATGCTGGACCAGTGGGAACTTGAGAAAACGTTCACAGAGCTCTCAGTTGGACCTGTACAAGGATACCTATGTTGAAGAACTACCGTTTTTCAACTGCGTATCGAAAGCCAAGGAACCGAAACGAGTAGGGAAGGCTGATAAGTTTGAGCAGGACTTCTACCCACTTGTACCGCCAAATCCATGAGCTAGATCGGCTTGACGTTTACTTACTGGTGGTATACTGAAATAGCTGCTACTATCAACTATTCTCGTCTCGATACCTTTGGACTGTCGGGTGAGCCATTTGGTGGCCTGTCAATGACTGTGACATCACGCCTTCGCTATGGACGGAATTATGATTACAATGCTGTAGTAAGTATTGTTGCCAGGGTCCAACCCGGTCAACGTTTTAACTCGCGCCCCTGTATATACACTCTACCTCTTTCTTGATTTCTTCTATCACTTGTTGTGGCCTCCCTTTTTGTTTCATATGCACACGGGCGCAGAGCTATCTACCACCTGACTCTGCGTACTTGTACTGGTAACTGAAAGCCAGTACAACCCATATCCGCTTCTGGACGCCTGGCCAAATCGGATATGTAGCCAAGGTTCAACATACCAGCAACATGATTCGAGAAAAGACCGAGGCATGGGAAGGTAGTAGCTTAAAAGCACGTAGCCGTGGTTATGTAATAGCTACGCCTCGAATTCAACCTCTCAAGTACCACCACCATGGACCGTTCGAGCTGTGTCGCTGTGAGTACGCGAGTGCTAGCAGAAATCGTTGATAATAAATTCATACTTATTTTTTCCTAGGCAGATACCACCAAGCAGCTTGAAATCGATGGCCAAATCGATGGACTCCAAGCGCGTATTCGTTCGTTGAAGACGGAAAGGAACGCCTATGCGCACATTTCTCGGTTGCCAGACGAGATCCTTTTCGAGATCTTCCTCACAGCGAAATGGTCTTCCGTAAGCGCACGAAGCTTTTCAAAGCTGTATCGTCGCGAGCTCGAATGCTCTGGAGAACGAAACTGGCTCAATGTGGCCAGCGTGTGCACATATTGGAGGGGCCTTACTTTGGATTGTCCTCCACTGTGGTCTACGATGGACTTGGTACCCGTGGATCGGGCTCTAGAAATGATCAAACGGTCTAAATCAGTGCCCTTGACCATAAAGTGCCCCAATATAGCAGAGGAAGGCCATGATATGGACGAAGTTGCTCGGGTCGTCATGTCCAATATCCACAGAATCCAATCCTTGGATATTGGTGCACGCAAAGGCGAACAACTCTTCAAATTCCTTCGATTGAACCAAGGGGAAAGTGCCACGATGCTGCGATCCCTCACTCTACGAGTGCCTATGTTTTCGTTGCCGAAGGACATCCTCGAACGAGACATGTCTTCACTTCAAGAACTCAATCTCTTTGATGGAACCCTTACCCATCCGTTTCCTCCGCTCCCTCGTCTCAAATGGCTCATCATCGATCCAATGGAGTTTGTGATGACAAGCCATCTCTTCATGGACGTCCTTCTTGAGGCTCTTCAAAATGCCCCAAATCTCGAGGTGTTGCGGGTGTACAAAGTCATAGCACCCAGTGACGACTCCTTGGACCACACATTTCCCCTTATACATCTACCTCATCTGACGAACCTAAGTGTTTCGGGTCAAACCGCCTTCTCCTCGAAGCTCTTCCAATTTATCAAGTACCCCCAGACGGCAAGCGTTGCCTTTGAATGCCAATCCATTTACCCAAATTCGGATTTAACACATCTTCGAAATGCTTTGAATCACTTTACCTCTCTTCCTGGTCGTATCATTCGCGACATTGGGGTGGATACCCGAGACGGGTTCGAGATTGCGCTGGACACAGTTCACCGATCATCTACCAATACGTTCAGGTTGACCCTACCGGAAGGCTTGATTGAATTCCCCGATAAAGTGACTGAATTACTTTCTATCGTTCCCTTTACCAAGACTCCTTCTCTTCACCTCACTGGTATGAATGAAGACACAATCCAACCATCTCTTCTCTTTGGACCATGCAAAGAAATCAAGGTTCTGTCGCTTACGGCCTGCACAGTCGAGGTATTTCGCAGCATGAAGAAAGCCAATCACTCGGATCTTCCTTTGCCCAAGCTTCGTAAACTCACCGTGGAACAATGCGCGTTCAACATCTCTTATGAGGAACGCGACCCCGAGATGTGCAAAGCCCTCACGACATTCTTGAAGCAACGGAAGCAAATGAAAGCAGAGCTTATTATTGAAGATTGTGACATCACGATGAGTGTTGTTGATGAGTTTAGGAAGTTCACCACCGTGGATTGGGATTATCGAGAGATCGACTCAGAGAAAGAAGAAGAAGAAGCAGACCATGACGATGAGGAGGATTGGTCTGATGGCGAAGGGGCGTATATTTTCTGATCACGGTTTTCATCTTGTGTTTTTTTGGTAGTCTATAGATTATGACCTTGAACTCTTGACTAAATGTCTTAGTAACGACGCTTCGATAGCTGGGCGAAGACCGGGGTGAGAAGATGGATAAACTTTCGTTGAACTTGACGAGGGGAAACAACTGTCTCGCATTACTTAGTAAGACATCGAGCAGCCTGCTAGCCTCGTTGATCGTGGCCAATCTAGCCGTAATACATACTGTAGGGGTAATCCGAGTAATTATCTTCGCTATAGTCTTCTTCTTCTTCTTCTTCTTCGATCTCGTTGTAATCCCAGTCCACCTTCACGTATTTTCTGAATCCATCAACGACCTCCTCAATGATGTCACAGTCCTGAATGATAAGCTCTTTGATACCCATGCTCATCTGCTTCCGCTGTTTCAAGAAAGCTGACATGGCTTTGCACATAGCCGCGTCTTGCTCTTCGTAGGAGATATGAAAAGCACATGATTCCACGACGAGCCTACGAAGCTTGGGTAAGGGAACTTGCGAGTCATCGGCTTTCTTACGAAGTCTACGGAAGGCTGCAGCCGTGCATCCTGTGAGCGTTAGAACTTTGACCTCGTCACAGAGTTTGAGTAGGGGGGACAGTTTGATCCCGTTGTCGGCACCTGTAAGGTTAAGTGAGGGTGCCTTCGAAAAGGGGACGGCGGCCAATAATTGGATGAGCTCATCGGAGGGAACGTTAGCGAGTCCTGGAAGACGCAACTCGAAGGTATGGGTAGAAGAACGAAGAACCGTGTCCAAGGTAATGTGCAACATGAATAACTGATTTTTTACTGAAATTTCGCGAATGACTCGACCGGGGACGGAGATAAACCGAAGTAGGGCGTACTGTAGGCTTGACATGTTTGAGCCCTGCGGGATGGATTGTTGACAATGGTAGGTGATATTGGTGGTCTGTGGGAGTATCAGAAGGCGAAGAATCTTGGAAGATGCGATGGTCAGTCCAGAAATGTCAAGACGAGTCAACCGGGGTAGATGAACAACATCAAGTGGAGTGTTCAAAGGCGGGTTATCGGGCACGTGGACTTGGCGACAATGCAGCTCCTCTATGCTTGGCGCATTTCGAAGAGATGCAAGAAGGACATCAAGTGAAAGCAGTGGGGTAGTGAGAGAGTCGGTTGGATCAATGTGAAGTCGCTTGAGACGCGGGAAAGAAGGAAATGGAGAAGCGAGGGTGCCTTTGAAAATTTGCAGTTCTTGAAGCGAACCCATCTCCCGCATGAGGATGTCCTTGGGCAGGGGGTTCATGGGGCCTCTCAAAGTGAGGACTCGCAAGATGGAAGCGCTTTCCCCTTCGTTCATTCGAAGGAACTCGAAGAGCTTCTGGTCGTCGCGGGTACCTATATCCAGCTCTTGTATTCTGTGGATATTGGACATGACGATCGAAGCAACTTTGTCCAAGTTTTGACTCGTCAGGAAAGGGGACGAGTTGACAAACAAGGGAGCTGACTTTGACCGTGATATCATCGCCAATGCACGATCCATAGGTGTCAATGTGATCGTTGACCAGAGCCGAGGGCAGTTCAGAGCTATGTCTCTCCAATGCGTGCATACGCCAGCTATATTGAGCCAGTTCCGCTCACGAGAGAACGCATCGCTAGTGTAACCCATGTACGGTGCACGATCACGTTTGGAAGCCCATTTCGCGAGAGTAAAAATCTCTGCAATGAGTTCGGGCGGGAGCCTAGAAATGCGAGCATAGGCGTTCCTTTTGGTCTTCAAGGAATTTATACGCTCGTGGAGCTGAGAAATCTCGCCATCGATTTCTCGTTGCTCAATCGTTTCCGTCTGCAAGTTGATTCGAGATTGTTGCAGTGCGAGATTGAGGAGGGCAGTGTCGTTGATATTGATGTGCATCATGGTCGGTGCGAAGGAGTTGAGTTCATTGTGACATTGCTGCGTGCATGTGCATGCTATTTCAAGCCCCTCTTTCGACTTCGTTTCCTCAAGGGTTTCCTGACCGTGGATTACTGATTCTACCCTGCATGTAAAGCCCTTCCGTTGGTACTTTGAGTGCCCACACTCTTCTATGAAGGCCATGCCACCATGCCAAAACCCTGACCACTTCGTGCGTTCCTTCTGGAGCTTTCTCGGGGTCATTGTGGGCAGATTGATCTACTGGTGACAATAACTATGCACACATAGCACACATAGAGTACATCACTCGAAAGGCTTTTCTATCACTAAGGTATTTGAAGAATTTCCTTGTCTGTTCCTGCGTATGCTTGTGACGTGCGAACGCGTGACTTCCTAGCGTGACGATCACGCGACGCTACTCGTCGTGTCTTGCATCCTGACCATCACGTTCTCGCTGCTTTGCAGCTTTTCTCTCTATTTATCGATGATATTTGATTCCATCCATTATTTCTTAGCCCCGACACTATCAGAAGAACGTCGACTACAACTTCAAACAGCACTAACTCGGAATGGCGCCGTAGAGGTCGATATCGAGGACAAGGGTCTGACTCACATCATCACCAATTCGCCAACCTTCGAAGGGTCAGGGGAGCTTAGTTCAGAAGTCAGCATAGTCAAAGTACGCCTCAGGATATACACTCTGCGCGTCGTATGGGCGTACTCACTTTCAAGTCATTCTAGGATCAATGGGTGGATCGCGCCATGCATCTAGGCAAACTTCCGCCGCCTTCAATATATTCTCCTGACCCTGCCATGATTTTCTCTGGAGTTGTGGCATGCTCTACGGGCATTCCGCTCATAGACACGGAAGTTCTGGCGGCTGGCATTGCTGCCCTTGGCGGACAATGGCGCAACTCGCTCACTCGCGATGTTACCCATCTCTTTGCTCTCCCCGACACCTCTCCAATGGAGCCCCAAGAAACGGAAGACGGTCGCGCACCCTTAATACCGGAGCCCAATTCTGCCAAATATCATACCGCGCGACACTATCAACCACAAACGCATGTCAAGATCCTGCTTCCTCACTGGTTTGATGACGCAGTGCGCCTGGGGTCGGGCGCTCTGCCCACAGATGAGTATGAGTGGCCTTCTGTGAATGTCCTGAAGCCGTCGCACCTAAAAGGTGAGTTCGTGTGACATTATGGAGCGTAGACTTGTCATGACATTCGGAGTAGATTCTGATCATACCGAGAACAAAGACAAGAAGGCTGATCGGACGCCAGTGGCAAAGCGCTCTATTCTGCGGTCGCAGATATTAGACACATCTTCCGGGTACCCATTGGGCAAACCAAGTCAGTATGACTGTGTTACACATTTTTCGTTATTTACAAACTGACTTTCTCCAGGTATGAACGTGTGGAAATCACGTAAAATACTGCTTTCACATACACTGGGCATGTCTGGAGATCGCCTGACCTCTATTGAGGTTGCCGTAGAACGTGCTGGTGGTGTTCTCGTTCGACCGTCTGTTCTGGAGGGTGATCACGACCTTGACGCACTGGAAGCAGAATTGGTTGAAAAGGCAGATGTCTTAATAACAAAATGGAGGGTTGGAGAGGCTTATTTCAAGGTCAAATTCATACCCTTCTAGTACGCGCCTCGCTAATACCTCACAGGCTTTGAAAGCCGATAAACTTATCGGATCCCTGAGTTGGCTCTTCCATGTCCATACTGGATCTACTTTGTCGGCGTCAACGGATCAACTACTTCATTACCCTATTCCTCGTCGTGGTATAGAGGGATTCACAAGTCACGTATGTACGCTCAGCCGACCTTTTTAACCGATCCTTATCGACTTTGTTAGGTCATTTCAGTGACAAATTACACCGGTGAAGCTAGGGAGTATCTCAAGCGGCTGATAGAGGCAATGGGGGCCAAGTTTACTGCGAGTATGACTGGCTCTAACACTGTTCTAATAGCGGCCTTGTAAGTCCCCCCGTTTCACATTGTCGGATTAAAGCTGACGTATCCATCATTAGCATAGATGGACACAAGACGACGAAAGCTAAGGCGTGGTCGATACCCATCGTAAACCACATGTGGTTGGAAGATTGCTTCGTTCGCTGGAGGAACCTGACAGTCGCCTTGGAGAAGTATATTATCTTCCCACCGGGGGTAGACTTTACGAAGATGCTCGGCGAACGTTCGTGCGGAAAGGTCCGCGAGATTGAGAAGACGGTCCTTGCCCGCGCTGAGGAAGGTGGTCAAGAGATTCTGGAGGTGGTTTATAAGGTTGGAGTTGCTGCTGTAGGCAAGGGGTTAGAGGTGGATATACGGCCAGGCAATGAAGATGATACGAAAGGGAAGAAGATGGTTCTGACTGAGGAAGAGAAGGTGCTGTATGGCATTACAAAAGCCGACGACGGAGACCCAGCCAATATCACTCCTCGCAAAGCTCCTGGAGCTCTCAGCACGGCCCCTGGTACGAGTCCCCTCCGAACGCCCTCTCACAGACAAGAGCAGGATACACCGCGAGCACGGAAAGATTCGTCCAAGAAATCCACAGCCATCCCAGCCAGTGCTAGCAGCGCGAAAGATGTCTTGGAGATCTCGAGCGCGCTCGTTCCCAACGATGTCTCGGACGGGGACGTGTCCATGCCCGATGGAGACGCCCTCCCTGTTGTCAGCGATGGCATGGATATCGATTCGCCGGGTGAGAAGGGCGCGCCGCTGCCGATTTCCCCTAAGCGGAAGCAGCCCAAGTCGCCGAGAAAGCGCGTCGAGGTGACCGAAGACCAAGACCAAGATGAGGCCGAGGTTGCCACGCCCTCAAAATCGACCAAACCACTACCCTTATCCAGTCCTTTCAAAGATGTTCCTCCTACGTCACCGCTCAGCTCACCTCCCATATCACCATCAAATGTTCGCGTTAAATCTACCCCGAAGTCCCCTGTTAAGTCGTCGACGAAGCCTCCATCTTCTGCCCGCCGGCCTGTTATGCCCGCCATCGACCTCGAGGCCGACGACGATAGTGATTCCCTCCCAAGTGTTGGCGAGATCATGAATGTCAAGAGACAGACAAAACCACAGACCAAAACGAAGACACCTCCGAAGGCACGAGTTGCTGAGTCTGAAGAATCCTCGGCCAGTGAGCCAGAGGTTGTTATCCCGCCACGGAAGAAGCTTACTCGGCGTAGTGGGGAGGAGCTTGACTTTGGCAAGTTCGGGCGCCCAATATCGCCACAGAAATCCCCCATCAAGTCTCAGGGCATTACAACGACCGAGAAAGTGGATCCCACCGCTGGACGACCTCGCACGTCATTGAAAGATAGGATGAAGCCTTCCCCAAAAAAACCGGTTGCGTCGGAGAGTGATGATGACTTGAGTATGCAAGCTGCACCTCGGCGTCCTACCCAGCGAAATGCTCGAGCTTCGTCGAGTAAGGTGCCAATCTCGGACAGTGACGAAGATGAAAATGAGCAAGATGAAGACTTAATCACCGTGTACAAGCACCCGCTGCCAAAGGAAGCGGTCCATGATCTTCCACCTCCAGAAGACGAAGACTCTGAACAACACCACCCTCCGTCGCCCAAAAAGGCAACAGCGACCAAAGGGAAGGCTATCAGTAAGCCACCTAAGCTATATGTTATTTCGTCGTCGTTTACGATTATTGAAGCCCCTGCGCCTGCGAAACCCAAGCCTCGTCGTAGCGCTCCATCTCAGATTACTCGCAGCAAACCTGAAGCACCTCCCAACGATCCTGTTGGAGACGAAGACGACAGTGTGATACAGGATGCTGATCCACCTCCAGCAGAGAGTCGTCGTGGTCGTCGTGTATCGTCTCCTCCGCCAGCCGTTTCCCAGAAGCCGAAAGGTAAAGGAAAGAAGTCGGATGCTAATCCTGTTGTGGACGTGGACGAGGCCGTTGAGGTTAGCGTTCCTGTGGTCCGCTCTAGACGTTCGGCTGCAACGAAAGCCAGCCAGCGGTTACGTGACGAGGTTATGCCGGATGTTATGAACTATCAGAAACAAATGTCGCGGTCGCGTAAGAGTGGAGGTCTCCCAGATTTCTTCAAAGATGAAGGGAGTTCCAAAGGTAGTGCGCCTCCTGGGGAGCCTAAGAACGGCAAGCGGAAGAGCGACGCAGCCGATGGTGGGACCGGTGATAAGCCTGATGAAGACATTGTGATGGTCGAGCCTTCTACTCAAGGTAATGGGCGGAAGAAACGAAAGCTAGATACTGCGGATCCTATGGATGTTGATCCTCCACCGCCCTCGGCTTCAATCACCGTTGTCAAGTCCAAAGTTAGTAACAAGGTGAAGACTGTTGGTGGAAGGTGAGTGTCCCACGCGCCCCATTCGAACTATCGCTTAGGTTGACTATATCTACAGCCCCACCAAGTCAGCCAAGCTGCCTCGCACCATCAAACTGCTCACGACGCAGATTACCTTGCCAGAGAATACCATCAAGGTCTGTCTCTCCAACTTCGCCTGATTGCCCGGTATACTGACTTTTGCGTGGGTGTAGGTCCTGAACAAACTCGGTGTGAAGGTCACAACAAAGCCGGCAGACTGCACCCATCTCATCGCCCCACATTTGGTCCGCACGGAAAAGTTCCTATGTGCATTGGCGGTGAACCCCTACATCCTGTCCTCGACCTGGGCCACTGCATCGGCTACTGCCAACGAGCTTTTGCGTGAGTCAGACTCCTTATCAGCCTAAAACCCTTTTAAAAACATTTCCTTTGTGTAGCCGAGGAAGACTACTATCTCGTCGATCCAGCAAACGAGGCTAAATACAATATCAAGCTGGGGGACGTCCTTGAGCGTGCCAAGGTTCATCTTGGTCGCCTTTTCGCAAAGCAGACCTTCTACGTAACACCGAAAGTACCTGTGGCCCATAGCCTCTTGAAGAACGTCATCACTGCTAATGGTGGGCAGGTCAGTATCAATTCTTGCCTCGTCCCCCGTACCGGCTCGTCTCACGAAGTTATCGTAGATGGTGGTGCAAGCCCCGAAGGCTCGCACATTCAATTCACCCGACAAACATCTGATCTCATGTCCTGAGGATTTGTCTATATGGCGCCCGCTCTGCAAAGACAAGATCACTGTGTATAACTCGGAACTTGTCCTCGCTAGTGCTCTCCGTCAGGAGATTGATTGGGAGGATGATACTTTCAAAGTTCCAGGATCATTTTGATTATGAACGGGGCGTATCCTTATTTCATCTTGTTCCTATCTCTATCTGTTAGATCTATCATTATTGACCGTTGATAATTTCGTGGGTGTGTGGATAGTTCTGGTTGGTGGCTTTGACTGTACTCCGAACGGATCCAAAAGGTTCGCTTCCGAAGAGTTCGAGTTCGAAGGCTTGCAGGCGAATACTGACTGTTTGAATTGTCGCGTCGGTGTCCGTTACTTCCAAATTGCAATTCTCACCGTCAACATCCGCCGTAGGAACATTGGATGGCATACCCGACCGGAAGAAAAAGGTGTCGTTCCGCAAGTTTACTCATAGGAGGCATACGAGTCAATTCATCTCAGCCATCGAATTTTGCGCGACCTCCAAGGCCAGCAACTCTCTCTAGATAATATAATAGGATAATTTAAGTAGCAAAAGCCATGAACACCCAGATTACAAGATCCTGCAACCCATAGACGAGCCACCAGGTCTGACGCTGATCTTCTTGACATCGAGGACGGTCAAAGTCTTCAACGCCTCGGGCCCGATGAAGATTCCTTGCCAGAGCATGTTCACATTGTCCTGCTGCATTGCTCCAACCTTCTTGCCCTTGGATACGCGCGAGTAGGGTCCCTCGACGATATTGTACTTGTGGGCCTTGTTAGCATAGTTATCGTTGACGAACTGCACTTTGGTGTAAGCTTCAGTGTGAAAAAAGGTAAGAAGAAGAACAAACCTTCTCCCAGTCACTAGAAGGCTTGGTAAATGACTTCACAGCGGTCTTCTTGCTTGGGGTATACCCAAGGGTAACGATGTAGTAGGCGTCAAGGGGCTTAGGGATACCCGTCGTGTAGCACTTCCCGAAAAACATTGCCTCATCAAGGTTCTGATCGTCCGATGGAAAGTCAGCATTCCAGAATTGGTAGATAGATTGAAAAGGACGTACGTCGAATACGTAGAGGCCACCACGGCCGCTTGGAGAGAAATCACCTCCGCTTGATGAGTGACCCGTTGGAGATTTGTTGAGTGGGTACACCTGTCCGATGCGAGGGATTTCTGAGCCGGTGATCGCGCGGTAGAAGACAGCTTTCCCCTTCATGTGCGAGGGTACCGAATCAGCTGCGCGACGGTCCAAGTATGATGAGGACGGTGCGGCGAGGACAGTGGTGAAGCAGATGGCAGCTGCGGCGAGGATGGCGGAGAGCGAGAAGGAGAACTTCATTGTTGAGGATGTGGGCGGTGAGGGTAAACGTTAGACGTTAGTTGTTGAGTTGAAGGAGAGGATGCGTGAGATGCGGCGAGTTTGAACTACCTGAGTACTCGAGAGGGGCTTTGACTACCAGAGTCGTGAGGAATCTGGTGTTCAACGAACGAGGTCTTTTATACCATAGATGAAGGTGTGTCACTTGTTTTGAAGATATTCAGCTGCTTTGACGAAGCTCTTCGAACCTGCAGGCGAAACGCCAGACAAGCTACAGAGGAAGGTCTCCCCTACTTGTGATCCTGAACGAGCACATGCATATGAGATATGAGACATACTCGTGATACTTGCTGAGGGTTTCGAATAACGCACATGGTCGTAACAGGAGTACCAAGCGTCTCTAACGGTCTACCTCTTGGTCCTTGGATAGAACGTGGCGACGGTGACAGTCCCCTGTGATACTTCATTGAAGTCTTAAACCCCAGGGATAGTCACAAATCGTCTGGAAGGGCAGATAAGTAATTAGCCTCCTAGCTTTATAAATACGAGAATGCAGTACTCAGTGTAAGACAGTTGGATGAGATTTACATGGATGGTTCCGTGAGTGGCTACGTCCTGAATTCGTGGCAAGTTGTAACCTGTGGCCCTGTGGTTAGGGGCTGCCACTTTTGGGCCGTGGAAATTAGTAGTAATTAATATGGAAAGCACTAAGTCATGTGGTCGCGTCGTTTATGTCACGCTCAGGGCTGCCCTGAGTTCTCGTCAACCTTGCGTCCTCGACGCATTTCTCAATCATGAAACCCTCAGCGAAACAAGAAGAAGAATTCTTCAACGCGCTCCTTGACGATCTGGACAATTCTTTTTGGAATGCAGCGCCTTCTTCACCACTCGCGACACCCCAGAAGGTTAAGCATTCGCAACCACAAACTCCGAAGCGCGGACACTCTGATACAAACGTATTTTCTGTCAATCCAGAAGATGTTGACCTGGAGGCATTGACTCAAGGCGCGGAGGATTGGGACTGGGAAGCGGACCTTTCGTCTCCCCAAAGATCCCCCGTCAAGTCAGGCAAGCGTGTTCTCGAGACACCAACTACGGTAAATTAGCTCAAGCCTCTTCGATTGATGATTTCTCAAAGCATCAATAGGGATCAAGACCCACGTTTACGCGCTGTATTGTCGAGAGGGTCGTGGAACTGGGAGGTCGAAAGGTAATTGATGTGCTACATGCCAACCCGGGTGGCTCACATTCTCTCTAGGAACTCACCGTCAAAGTCGAGAAGAGCCAAGAGAAGCGACTTGTTATTTTGTGCGATGATTGGTCTTTCATTGACATCCAGAAAGGTACGTCTTCCGTCGGAAAGTGTCGGTCGGTCAACTAATTGCCACCCAGATGATGTTGCGAGCGTGGTGGGATCATTTGAAACCGTAGTTCAGTCCACATCATCAATCACATCCTCCATTACAATCAATGCGCAAACAAACCTCCTCATCCTTCACCCCGACGTGCTTTTAACACCAACTGCGTTGGCCAATGCCCTCCAGTGTCGACGCAAACCTCTTCTTGCTCATCTTGTTCGCAACCCTATGGGTGAATCTTCCCCATCGCTCGTCTGGGGGAGCATGCTGCATTTGGTTGTCCAATCTTGCTTGGCGTCGGGACAGTGGAGCGACGCATTCATCAACCAGACCATCGATGAAGTAATTGCAGCGGGACTGCTCGATTTAATCAAGGTCAGAGTTGATGTCGGACAAGCCAAACGCGAGATATATGCCAGGGCAAAAGGCCTCCGCACATTCGCTGAGAGATACATCGCCGACTTCCCCAAACCTACCGCCAGCCTTACCAACACTCGAGCCTCCAGGTCGCAGAGTGCCACCCTGGCTATTTCGCACTTCTATGACAGTGAAGAAGATATATGGTCGCCGGAATACGGGTTGAAGGGGAAAGTCGACGCGACAGTCCAAGCTGTCATCTCTGAGATGCTGCATCCTCAATTGCCTCCTTCCATCTCAAGTCAAACCCTTCCATTCGAAATCAAGACTGGCCGTGCGGTCGCCGGCATGGAGCACCGCGCTCAAACTATGCTTTACGCTCTACTCATTGCGGAAAGATATGGGGTGGAGGTCCCCTCTGGACTACTATATTACACCCAGAACGAGGAAGTCGTCAACGTCCCCGTCGGACGAAATGAGATTCGGGGACTCATGATAGTGAGAAATGAAATGGCCACTTATATGATGACTCGGTATCGGTCGCTGGAAAAGGGCTTTTCTCCCGATGCCAAACACAAAGCTGATGTCCACCTCCCTCCTACGATCAATGATGAGCGGATCTGCAAGCGCTGCGATCTTGTGGACACTTGTATGCTCTATCGCAAGGTCAGCTTTCTTGTCTCATTAAACGTAGCTGGCTGACTGAAACACTGATCAGGCTATTGAACATGTTGACGACGACGATTCCCCCATTTCGGATACCTATGCTGTCAATACTGGGCACTTAACGCCATCTCAGTGCGCCTTCTTCGAGAAGTGGGAAGCTCTCATCTCCCTTGAAGAGCAAGATCTTCTCCGATACAAGACTGAGCTATGGACTATGAATGCCTCCGAACGCGAAACCAAAGGCCGGTGTTTCAGCTCCATGATCATCGACCATACATTCACACCTCCATCCCTCCAATCCTCCAACTCTCTCAACGGTAAAATCCACAAATTCACCTACAAATTCGTTCGACGTCTTACTCCAAGTGGAAACCTAATCAACAAGAACTCTCTTCTCAACGGCCACCTAGGCATTGGAGACGCAATCACCGTTTCTGCCGAACCTCATCTCCTGGCCTACGCCCAAGGCTTCATCGTCGATCTCACGCACCAGAGCGTGACGGTGGGCATTGATCATGAACTTGACCCCGATACCCTCCGGTCCATCATCCAAAAACGAACTGGTTTCAAGACTGAGGAACTAGTCTTTCGCATAGACAGGGACGAACTATTCTCGGGGATGAGCCGTATCCGTGGCAACCTTGCCTTCATGTTCTTCGCCGAGGGCGACAAACGGCGGATGGAGCTCGTTGTCGACCTCAAGAAACCGACGTTCGATGATCCCGGCACCTTGTCTCCCTACACGCAGTCTGTCTTAGACGCGTACACAGCCCTCTTGAATCCCAGTCAGCTGCAGGCCATTACGAAGGTTCTAACTGCCCGTGATTACGCCCTTATACTGGGTATGCCTGGTACAGGGAAGACCACCGTGATCGCTACTTTAACTCGGATATTGGTTGCAATGGGCAAGACCGTTTTGCTGGCCTCCTATACACATTCTGCAGTCGATAGCATCCTGCTGAAGTTGAAGACATACTCTGACGTTGAGATACTCCGTCTGGGCAATTTTGATAAAGTAGGCGTATCATCGTCCTTCCCAAAGCTTTCCCGCTCAATGGATTTAGGTACATCCTGATATTCGTCCGCTTACTATCTCTGCCCGATCTAAAGGCAAGATGCAGTCTCTGGATGAGCTTGAGCAAATGCTTTTGACCCCCAAGGTCGTTGCGACCACTTGCTTGTCGCTTGATAAGTGAGCTTTGTCTCCCTATCTAGCTTCGACGCTCGTCTGATGATCCTCCTCAGCCCTTTGTTTAGTCGCAGAGAATTTGACTACTGTATTCTTGACGAAGCCTCTCAGATTACTCTACCAACTTGTATCGGACCGCTTCGATATGCCGACAAGTTCGTCCTTGTTGGTGATCACTTCCAATTACCTCCCCTTGTACGTTGATCATTCGCATCTTCACGTCTTCTCCCCTGAACTTTGATATCAGGTTCGCAACCCCCATGCACGCAAGGGTGGCCTTGACGTCTCATTATTTCGACGCCTTTCCGACGCCCATCCTCACGCAGCAATTGACCTTATCTACCAATACCGCATGAACAAGGAGATCATGACGCTCTCCAACGAACTCATTTACGGAAATCGCTTGAAATGTGGCTCGAAGTATGTTGAGAAGAGATCGTTGCGCCTACCAAACCCTAGTTTCCTTGATACCATCCATTCCAATACTTCTCCTTGTCGTGGCGGTGAAAAAGGTTGCTGGATTCAGTCCCTTGCGTCGGAAGGGTGAGTGACCTTTCCATCATATGGCCGGTCTTGTGCTGAATGGCCATGAAGGTGTAAAGCCGTTTTCGTCGACACAGATCAATTACCAGCTCACGACTCTCGCGTTGGCGATCTAGTCCAAAACGAGATTGAAGCTGAACTGGTTTACCAAATCACAGAGGCTTTACTCAGAAGTGGTGTTGAAGAGCGCCAGATTGGTGTCATCACTTTGTATCGCCAACAAATCAAGCTTCTATCCCAACTACTGTACGAGCGCAAGGATATCGAGATCTTGACCGCGGATCGTAGTCAGGGTAGAGACAAAGACTGCATCATTATATCTCTTGTTAGATCTAACGATGCAGGTCTGGTATGTTTCCTTCTTTACCTTTCCTTGAGAAAGCCGTCTGACCTTGCGCTGTGTAGATCGGTGACCTCGTCAAGGACTGGAGAAGGATGAATGTTGCCTTCACGCGAGCCAAAGCAAAGCTTATCATCTTCGGCTCACGCAAGACCCTCGAGGCCGCTCCCCTCCTCTGCGAATTCTTCAAGCTAGTTGACAGCGAAGGCTGGCTCCTTCAACTATCACCAAAGGCCCACGCGGGTCACCCTTCTTTGCGATCTCCGAAGCTACCTTCCCCCCTGAAACGACCTTCAAGCCAAATCACACCTACATTACCTAGCAGTCTCAAGGAGAACTTCTCCCCCCAATTTCAACCTTCCAAACGCATCAAGTCTAGCGCTACCCAAACCAAGTCTGCGTCTTCCCAACATCATAAAGCTCTGCTTCGAGGACGGCCCCTCATTCAGGACCTTGTTAACGCAGAAAGCTAAAGTGTTGTGCGTTTAGGCTAAGGATCCTGTAATTGAGATGGATGTTTGTTCATTGGAGCATCCCGTGGCCCCAGGCCTCAGGATGCATAAGCTTGTCGTGCTCCATGCATGGGACGTCTGACAAATACTGTATCCAGTAAATACCATTGAGGTCTTCGTTGCCAGATTTGGTACCTCTTCAACGTCGTCGTTGGTCTGACTAAACCGCTTCGGCTACATAACTGATCATTGACATGCCTGCATCAGTATGTCACGGGACTGATACTTCCTCCTGTAGGGCTAGGGGAGCCCCTGTGTGACACTTCGATTGGCGCCGCAGCCAATATTGAGTACAGTTCAACAGGATCGACTGTCATCCTCCCTTCATAGAGGCAGAAATTCGAGCCTAGTGAGGCTACAGCTACAATCGAAACGCTACCTACGACATGACGTTGAGTGCCAATCAAAGTTCGTACGAAACCGCTTGATGGACTCACCAAAGCGATGGAAACAGAAACATGGAGAAACCTCTCAAAGACCAGAAAGATATCGATCAAGAGATAGTATCCACGCAAGCCATTATTCACGAGCTACAAGACCGCCTCCTAAAGATACAAACCGAGCTACTCCAGCTAGAGGCCCGTATTCCGGAGCTCAAGATACAGAGGAACTCCTTGAGCCCAATATCGCAGCTTCCAGACGAAGTCCTTTACGACGTATTTCTACAAGCAAGGGGCGCGTTTTGGGAGTCGCGTCAGCTCTACCCTCGCTATTTTACTCCGTCTCAGTTGAACTTTACGACCGTATGCACGCGTTGGCGTCGCATTTCGAATACTCCCCAGCTCTGGAGTGTCTTATTCCTTCAAACTGAGAAGGCCGTTGGACTTCCTCATCTACTTCAGCGATCAGGATCTCTGCCGCTCGATTTACTGCTCTTTAATACGCCTGACTTCAGCTTCCTCCAATGCCTTTTACCGCACTGGGATCGGCTGCGGAATGTGTCCATGCATGCGGGGTACCCAAGGCCCTTCATTGAAATGTTGAAGACCAATGATGCTCCACGGCTTGAATCTTTGACCATGTTCTGCACCAGAGAACCCTCTGTAATTGAAGATCATGAGCTCCATCATCTCACTTCTCTGCGAACATTACAACTGTATCGTGGAACTGTGACATCCGGGTTACCACCCCTGCCTTGCCTGACGTGCTGTGTCATTCACCCTGATACGACCTTGACAGTGTCACTACCAGCATTCTTTCAGTCGCTCAAGAATATCCCCATGATCGAGATTGTGGAAGTATCAAGATTGGTGCTCTCTCCCGCGGACCCGCCGCCCGTCCCCGTTACACTTCCCAATCTGTCTCGGCTATATTTATCTTCAAGCGATATCGCTGTGTCCAACTTGTTTGAATCACTCAACTACCCTTCATCTGCCACTGTGGCCTATGCCTGCGATGATTTCGCCGACGCAACAGGCAACCTCGAATTGACGGGTCTTACAACCGTCTGCACGCGCCTTTCTAACCTCGTGTCGCCTGCTGTGGCCTTATCCATTAGCCAACTATCACTTACATCGACTCCGTGGTCCATCTCCCTTGCGGTGTTCACAGATCACTCACCTTCGTCTCCCCACATCTCCCTATCCATCGCCTCGGAGGAAGATGCAGACCTGAATTCAATCCTTATGCGACTGTGCCACTCACTTCCCATATCCCTTATCCCAGGTCTGAGTCTAAAAGGCTATGGCTACTCGAGTATCTGGGATCACATTGATGTGTTCCGACAGTTTGAGCCCGAGGTTCTCAAAGTCGTTGAATGCGACGGAGATATTTTCGGAAGCTTCAAGGGATATTATCAAAGAGAACCATTATTCCCTCAGCTTCGAACTCTTATCCTCCAGGATTTGACGATTGATGAAGACGTCGTTGCTGGGCTTGTTTCTATGCTTGTTGAGCGCATCCACATAGGGAAGCCCGTCGAGACTCTCATCGTCGAGTGTTGCACAATGCTAGTGGAGGATATAGAGACTAGTTTAGAAGAGCTAGTTGAACTCGAGTGGGATGGGAATCGTTGGGACTCAGATTCGGACGGCTCCTTCGATGATGAATCTGTTCAGACGGACTCTGATGCCTTTGATGCCTTTGATGACTCTGATGACTCGGATGACTCGGATGACTCGGATGATAACGAATAGGGCTGACTCGGACTACGAAATCCCATCGAATTTGCCCTCCATCCCACGGGCTTCAAAATGTAGATTCGTAGAACTTAAGAGTCGGTGGAAGCCCCTCCGCGGGTTCTCGAACTCAGTAGTAGATCATTATGACTGAGAATCGAGATCCCATACTTACAATTTTAGAGTCCGAGATACTTCGTAGTTCGCATACTGATGGTCGGGGGATTGAGTGGACCCAAACGAGACGGTGCCATATTAGAAAATAGATAGCTAGAGTATACAATGGTACAGCGATATACAAATGGCACAGCGAAAATTGAAGCGATAGTACATACATAAGTCTAGGCGTCCATCGGAATCGTATACTCTATACAATCTCGGGGTCCTTGATAGAGACACCGAGACCTTAGGATACATTTAGCTAATCTGAAAGCCCCCAAAATCCAAAAAGCCCTCCTCAATCGAGAGCTTGCGAACAACAAGGGCCTCCACAATGAGCCGCACACCGGGCTTGTCCTTGGCTTTCATAGCCATATCGAAAACACGCGGGGCAACCAACGGAGATGAAGAGACATTCTCTTCGTCTTCATCGTCCTCGGCAGCGATAATGTCGATCGAGACAGGTGAAGGAAGAACGGGAGAGGTAGGCACATGAAGGCCTTCCAAAGAGTGAGTGACTTCATCTATGACAGCCTGTGAAACCGCCTCCGTATTTGCTGGACCGACGGGTTCATCGACAGCTTGATTGGAGGATAGAAGGGCCAGTCGCCGCTCCTCGCGACGTCTATCTCGAGCTGTCCGGCGATTATGGGGCTTTCCTAAGGAAGCGTTGAGTTGGTCAATGGTAGACGTAGAAGGGGCGGAGGACGACTCGGTAGATGGCGGAGGCTGTGACTTCTTTCCCTTCCCCTTCCCTTTACCCTTGCCATGGCGTCGATCTCGTCGCCCCAAGACAAAATCATCTGAATCGCGCTTGCGAAAGGGACGGGGCTTATAAACCACGGCAATCTCCAAGTCAATTGGAACGGGCATTTCAGAGCGGGGAACGGCCAGATAATTTGGTGCGTGATCTTCAGCGTCGTTGTCCATCGAAAAGATTGTATCCGAGGCGGTGCGTTCGAGGGGGTCCAGCTCCAGGTCGCTTGCCTCCTCCTCCTCCGTCTCCTCCTCCTCTACCTCAGTCGTTGAGGAGTCAACTTCGGTGGCGGACTCGCTGGGGGATATCCGCCTCGACGCTTGGTCCAGCACGTTCAGTGGGATCTCGACCTCTTTAACCACAATGACGCTCGCGCCAATTTCCCCTGCCATCATTTCAAGGGTTTCCAACGTGCGTTCCAGCTCATTCCGCTCTAAGCCAATGAGCTCTCCGGAATCTGCTACTCCGAGCTCGTAGTACGCTTGTCCCCCTCCTTCAAGTAGCCGCCATTTCAACTGCGTCACCAGACGGGCGAAGCGAGCGGGTGTTGGATCCAGTAATTGCAGTTTATATTCAATATTTCCTACGATGGACCCATATCAGGTTGAACACTCTATGAAAGACGGTACGAGCTGCTCACCTTCTTCGTTTTCCGGGACTAACTTCGGCAACACCGAGCTTGGCACTAATGGGCTTGGGCTGCGCCGACGAGGCGATCCAGTGGGAGACGACATAAGCGAGTCCCAAGGGCTGGGAACTCGAGGGCTTTCAGATTCCCCTTCGCCAAACATAGTAGGTAGGGTTTAGAGCTTGGGAACGGATGAGGTGTCGAGTATGCTGGTTGAGATGATGATGACTGATGGTGTTGGTATACGTGTGTCGGCCTTATATTCGAGGTATCATGTCTGTGTAACTGTGTGAGTGTGGGGATACTGAGGTTGAGAAGCGGGGCAGACCTTTTATAGTCGCGGTGTGAAGGAGACAAGGAGTTGAAAATTGAAATGACTCATTCTAGTTGGTGTCGAATACTGACCGTGTGAGTAATCAGTTGACCGTGGAAACTGGTTTAGGAGCTTCTCCTTTCCAGTCCCCTGTGGACATTCCGCCGACTTCAGGAGAATGCTCTGCCCGCTCCCAGTGGCTCTACTCAGTTACCAAGACAAGCGCACGCACCGGTTTAGGTAACTTCCTTTGCTTTCTGCTTAACAGTACATTGAGTGGCGTTGAGGCGGTAGAAATGTGCGGGAGCGCCGGCAGATCTTAGCCCATGTCAAAGACTCCAGCAATATGTCCAAGTACGAACTTCGACGAAGTCATTTGATGCCAATTCAATCCACAGAATCTCATTTCCACCAGTACCATTATATCTCACGCTCGGAATGGCTAAATAGGTTGACCACTTTCAGCAAACTCGGTCAGTAGACAAATGAGCACTGAAAAGAATTCATCATCGAGGCGACATTCCTCTAGTAGAAAGGCACGAAGACAAGGTCCAAAGGTGTAGTACGGTTGTCCCTTTCCACACATTCAAAACGCTCTGAAGGACATTCAGCCAGGTTGAGGACTTCGAGATCGCTGAGTGTAGACAGTTGAGTTACTCGCTGGATCTCGTAGGCCCTTGAAGCTTGAAGAGTTACATCTTCAAAACATTTTGGTATCCAAAGGGAGGGAGCTACATAATTTTGCGAGCATAGAATTGAGTTTATCACCCAAAGGAACGATAGCTACAATAGCCTACGATTGGAACGAGGTTGTGGTTGGAACCAGTAGAATCTTGGGGGTCACTGGCCTAAGTCATGGGCGGGCGATCGAAAAGCACAACGACCTCCCCAGTCACCCAGATCCCTCTAAGTCGTCGCAGTCGATGACCCAGGCCAACATTGATAAAAATGTATGACTGCCCTTCCCCGATGATAACCAGTGGCAGTGATTCTGCGGCGCGACTTGTTATATGTCAAATACCCTCGTTGTTCGGAGGCTCTCTGTTGCACAAGGTTCCCGGAATTTCGAAGGGGTGTCCCAGATAGTTCGGCCTCGTTTGCAATCTTCTAAGTTCTCGGGGGCACAGACTTAGCGCTATCAAGTGGTTCCGATTCATACAAGCTTACAATTACTCACCGCTCAGTGTGCTATAATATGTGCTCTACTTTGAACTTTATCAACAAATCCTTCTGTGGCGCTTGCAGCTGTGTCTCATCTCATGTACGGCCACAATGGTCGCAACTCCAACAGCTGGCTTGCACTATAATGATATTTCACTGCTATCGTCAGGGTGGATAAGGGATGAAAGTAGTGAGCCCCGGTGTCGGAGTCGCTGTGGTATGCGGCTGAAGACAGGAATTCGCAACGTTGATAATATGCGACGGTGTTCAAACGGTGTACGCACCGGGCATGAGCCCACCACGACGCAGGAGCTTCTGCCTGTTAAAAATTGAGAACCACATCATGTCTCTCTGTACCCGCGCCCTACAGCGTTTCATGCAGATCGGCTCAGAAGCTATTAGCCGATCAAAGAGGCGTTCAGTGAGTGCATCGAGCGATGACGAAAACTTGCCTGCTTCATTTCTGGTCCATTCTTCCCCCTGAGCCCCTGAGGGCTGTAAGCAACTGCTACACTACCAGGGCAATGCCGAGCACTCTACTCGTGCTCAGGTGAAATATGCAGTCACTGCGAAAGGTACCAACAATCGCTTCTCAGCTTGACGCCAGAAACATGCAGATGTGATTGCAAGCTGTTGACAAGATGACACGGCGCTCTAGCGGCGCTCATCATTTGAGGGGTTTCATCGGCCTAGTATCGGAGCGCCTCACGCGCCTGTACTTTTCTTGACTTTCTCCCATCTACTTCCACCACCGAGAATCTGCAACGTCAATTCACTGGTTGCTTTGCATCCTTTGCATATTTTCATATACCCTGAGAAGGCTTGTGAAGGCAGTTATATACCTGCGACCTACAAAAAGGCAATAGCGCATGCTGGCCCCGTAGTTGAGTCCTGCTTCTCTGGCTTGGCTTGTTGTAAGCCACAGCGCCCTATTTTCCCTCGACTTTCGTCTGAAATCTTCTGCACGTAGATTGCTCTTTATCAAAGATGATCACAGGCCGCTCTATCGCGACTTTGGTCACATTCATCATCTCTATATTTTTCGTCATACGGCCATTCACTTTTCACCTTTACATCCCATACTTTGGAAAGAAGCGTATCATCATCGGACTGACGACCGCACCTATCATTGCTATTGCAATACTATGGGCCTCTCAATGTCTAGGTCCCACACAAATTCGGAATGGAATCGCTGGCGTCGATGGGGTGAAACCCTACAACATCCTCATCCTCTTTTTCTCCTTGGCCTACATCGCGATCACTCTGGACATAACTGGAATCCTCCAAGCGGCCGCATTTTGGGTCAGTAACAAAGGTGGTTCAAACGGCTACAAACTCTACCTCTATTTCTACCTATTGTTGACGGGATTGAGCGTTTTCTTGGGAAACGACCCCATCATTTTGTCGGGAACTGCATTCCTCGTGTACTACACGAAAATCGCTGAACTGGACCCTATATCCTGGTTAATCTCCGAGTTTGCAGCGGCGAACACGGCCAGCATGGTCCTTTTCTTAGGAAACCCCACCAACGTCGTCATTTGCGAAGGTTTCAGGATCAATAACGTTGCATTCACTGCGTATACCATACTTCCATTCTTAGGATGCTTCGTAGCCTGCTTCGCAGCACTCGCTGTCCAATTCCGAGATACCAAATACATCCCTAAGAAGCTCCCCGTCACCGGTCAATTAGACGTTAGATCCGTCCTGCTCGACCCACCCGGTGCTCTCATAGGCAGTCTGATTATGGGGTCCTGCCTCATTGTCATCATCGTCGTTAGCTTCTTTGGCGTCGACGTCTGGATGATCACATTACCATTTGCGTTCAGCAAGTTCATCTTCGACCTCAGTTGGGATCATTACCGTTATGTCAAGGGGATTCGAACGCGGGGAAAGACGAGTCCGAAGCGTAAGCGGTCTTCTGGAGTTCCTAGCACCCCAGATATCGCTACCGACCAACAAGATGAGGCAACTGTTAGTCAGTTGGCGCACCATTTTATTCATGATGAACCGATACCCTCCCATCGCCGAATGTCAACCTCCAAGACTGACGGAACGGTGATCGCGGCTCCTGTCGATGAACCTGCACCCAGCCAAGAGACTATCGCTCTCCCAACCCGGACGGAGTCACCCACCCCACTTGACAGGGATCCCGAGACACAACACTCCGTCCCCAAGCCCCGACATCGACCCACCGTGACGCCAACTCAGTCCATCAGGCCTGTCGATGATCTTCCATCGCCCTCCTCGACAAAATCAAAATCAAGGTTCACGACGAGCCCGCTTGCCGACCATTTCCCTACATTCTTCATTGCTTTACCCCGATTGCCTTTTGCCCTCGTCCCCTTCGCGTTCTCCCAGTTCATCCTCATTGAAGCCCTTACCCATCAAGGGTGGATCGAACTTTTTGCGAACTGGTTAGTTCGTGCCACCAATCGTCACATGCACCCAACCATCTGGTTGATCGGTGTCCTCGGTATCCTGCTTTGCAACCTTTCCGGCACTAACATCGGTGCTACCATCCTTCTCACCAAAGTCATTCGAGCCGCGGCTTTACCACCACACGTCGACCGCGCTGGAGCCATAGCGCTCGCTGTGGCCAGCAACATTGGTGCTGTTAGTTTCACTTTCAGTGCCAGCTTAGCCGGGTTACTGTGGAAGACAATTCTGAAGCAGAAGGGAATACATATTAGTCAAATGGATTTCGCCAAGTGGAATGCCTTGCCTTTGTTGGCCATGACCGCGGTCGGGCTGGGTATTGTCTCCGCAGAAATGGCGGTTATCACCTAGCCCCGTGGTGGCGCCCTAATATATATGCTGTGGCACGATGCCGTGGGGAGCGACGTCCAAAGCCTCGAGTATGTGGCCACGAAATAAAAAGGCACCCAATCGACGCCCCATAATGGTGGCAATCATAAAGAAGACACTAGCGCCTATGATGTTCACGAATTGCGATGACTATAATATCAGTATGCTTATTGTTTAGTGCTCTGTCAAAATAGATAATTTGCTGTGTAGTAGTAGGTTGACTTTGCTATGATTTACAAAGAACGCGAAAGCATTGCAGTACTCATCTAGATGCATCTAGACGTCAAGGAGGGGAGGGAGGGCACGCCGGACTACCTATATCGTGCCCGTCCAAGACTCTACGAGATCGGCGACGCAGTATCCGTTGATTGGGACATACTGTTTGGTGATCATCTTAATGACCTCCTGCGCGACCATACCACCCAGGAAGGCTGCTACGTTGGGTAGATCTGCGAAAGGTGCGCGAGCACTGGGAAGGAAGTGAGTCAACGCTAGACGGCAAAGTAAGCAACTTTTCACGTACACCTCTCCAACTACGTCATCCCAGTTTTCCGTCAAATCTGAGGAGATAGCCTGGGCTTCAGTGGCTAATGCCTCAACCGTTGGCGTCACGCTGGCATCTCTCGATTTCAGAGAGGAAAGAGCGGAGAGGGCTAAATGACCAGCGAGAGATTTCGGGAAAGCTGCCGCTGCGTTACCTGTTCGTAAGGTGAGAAGAAGGGTGCATAAGGGGGAGACATATATACGCACTCAATGAACTGCTGTCACCATCGAGGGCTCCCCAAGGCTTCCCCTTCAATAGTTTCAGTCCATGGGCATTCTTTACGAAGGAGTCCAACAGAGCATCATCCACGGGGACGCTCAACAGTTCTTTGAGCGTCTGCTTCTCTTCCTCTGCTCTAGTCTTGTACAATCTCTGGAGGTGCACGTAGTTCGCCGTATTACTCTTCATATCGGGTAGCGTGCTGCTGAGTGGCAACGTAAACGGTTCTTGTTCAGTGAATTTCTTCAGAGCCGCAGCCAGAATGAAGAACGGCGGAGACGAAGGCGTTACGTTCGCCACTCGAGAGTCTGTGAATATTTCGGCGATTTCGGCAGGAACGTTGGTACTCGTCCAGGCTTTGTATGCCTGTGCCTCAGCCTCATCGAAGTTTTCTTCGTCGATCTTAATCTTCATCGCAGCCAAGTTCTTCTTGAATTCTTGCTTCTCGGCGTAGTTCTGCGGAGGCAGGCCATTGTGCTGGTAGTGTAATGGGTGAGCTCATGGGATGTAGTCGTAAACAACGAACCGACCTGGGATCTCCAATCCTCCAAGGCTCTCACTAGGATGACAACGTACGGGATATGTGAGTGTTCTGTGGGGTCCATGTTTGCGAAATCCAGTGATTTGGCATATTCAAGGAGGGCGGGGAAAGGCTTGTCAATGCGGAGTGAAGGCGCTGTCTCGGAGTGCGATTCAATGACTAGATAATGTCAGCTCGAGTCCACGGGTGGGGGAACTGTGGAATGCACTCACTAGTATGTTCATGATATTGGATGTAAAATTCAGAGATGAATCCAGATGACCGAATAACCACAAGAGAAGGAGACGTCTCGTCTGCCCACAGGTACTTTGCCAACCGATCCAGCAATTTCGCGTCGAGATTGTGAGCAATCACAATCGTGAAACCGGAGATCCATCTTGGATCTTTGTCAAGGACCTCTTCCAGTGTCCGTGTATCCGACATCCCTTCAACGCCATCGTTCAGCTCCAGCAACAGCTTGACCGCCTCCTCAGCACGATATTTCCCGACACTCTTCTGCCCATCCAAGAAAAAGTTATTTCCCGCGTCTGCAGGCGTAACCTTCTCCGAGTCAAGAATAGTAAAGTGACCGACTCCAGGGAGAACGAGGTTCTTCAACGTCGATGTCGACGTCGCGGTACCACCGATGACCAGCACTCGCGCAGACTCGAGTGCACTTTGGCCTGAAGCAGCCCAGAGACTTTATCCATTGGGTAGATCACATCAATCCTTGCCATTATCGAGATTCATACATTCCTGACTCACCGGAGTTGACGATCATATCGACGCGTTTTGCTATCTGGTGGTCCAGTACTGGATTGATTCAGGTCGAGCATCGCATCAATTCAGACACGATAGAGACATACGTCGTAGGCGATATCGTGACTGTGGCAGTTTCAATGTCCTGGGATTCCTTCATGGCGATTGGGGTGAAAGAAGACGCGTAGCGGCACTGGCGCGTAGTTGAGATTATTAATTACAAGTCATAAGCGCCAGCGCGCCTAATACAGAAGAGGGCGACATAAATACAAGACGTTTAGGCGTCAGAGTCCCTTTTTCGAGAAGTTCTAAAGACATGTATCTTCCGAAGCCAAGTCCGCGCCATGAGTACAGGCCACCACAGGCCAGCCCAGGGTGAAAGTTCTTCGCCATCCTGCCACCACCAATGGAGAGGTTGTGCTGAGGAAACCATACGCTCCTTACTCTGCCTAACCTTCTCTGCCAATATCTCGTTTCTGACTTGGAGAGCCACCGCAATCCAGACAGTAATGAAGGTAAGCGGAAAGGCAGCGGCAAAGTAGAGCCATATATGGGGGCTGGATCCCTCATTGATTTCTGTGACATTCATCCCAAACACGGTCTAATGATATTGCGGGATCAGTGAGCATGAGTACGGCTTGAAGAAAGGAAAGGATCATTAAACTTACAGCAACTAGAGAACCAGGCAAGAATATCATTGTCAAAGATGAAATCTGACGCATGGCGGAGCTATCCTTCCCCGAAGCTTCGGCTAGCTGGCTCATGCGTCTGCTGTCTTCGATGTTTACAAGACTAAACGTCTGTGCAGTCCGAAAGTCAGGCAAAAAGGTAACAAGCCAGGTAGACCGTACTAACCAAGTGCATCACATTTTTCAACCGTTTATCTTGCATATCAAGGGTCTCCTTCAACCTCACAATTTCACTGAGAAGATGGTCGCATTCTCTGAAGAGTAAGTGGTCTGATAGTGCACCGTCAAGTGTGACAGAATCCTCTTCCATCGTTGAAGATGAGGACGAGGAATCAATGACGGTGCTCATTGCGGGATTGGGAGTATTTCTGACGAAGCTGACTGTCTTTCGAAAATCATCGAGGAGGGATTCATAATGGAGGATGTGTGCCCGAATGATGTGCAGTTCCTGAGTCAGGCGCATCTCATTGGTTTCCATGACAAGGGACTCCTACAATTCGACAATGGAATGAGTAAGGAATACCAAAGATCTACTTATGGTACTCACCAGATAGCAAATATGCTTGTACAAGAATTCTTGAGCTTCATCCCAAGAATAGACCGCATGCCATAGGAACGTCAATAGGAGACATGTCGGGTCTTTGGAATCCCGAAAGATATATTGCCAATAGACACTCTGGCCAGCGAACCGTATTCGTTTGAAGAGCTTCTCGGCATTTGTTCCATACAATTTGGATTGAGGGGAGTGGTACGAAACGATTGTACTGCCAGAGATCGACCGAACCATGTGAACAGAAAGAAGGTCCTGATACAACATTTGACCAGCTACATGGAAAATCTCGATGTCAGCGGGTGGGAGAGAGTATAACTTGTAAAAAAGGCATACGTCGATCTGCTGGTTTCAAAAGCAAGGGTCTCTGAACATCGATCATCTGCTTCTCTCCTTCCTCTTCCTCTTCTTGTGCTCGTTTTTCATCGATAGAGCCATGATCTGACTGCGATGTCGTCGTGCCATCTCGCAGATCCAAGGGTTCGGTACCAACAAAGATAAGCGAGAACGTGATATCTGGAAGAAATAAATGAGGTTGGGCGAGGTGATTATGGTAGTGGGAGACTCACGGTCTCGAGCTCCCGGGTCAGTATTCGATTGGAATCGTGACGGTATCCACTTGATAGACGAAGAAAAGAAGAACGGTTCAATGTTATACCTAGCTCAGCTCAAAATATGTCAGAAGGCAAAAACAAATGGAGAACTTACTGGGCACCGATCATTTGTAACGCAGGTCCGCTCATGTTGTCTACAAATAAGGCCCGAGAGCGAATACCAACCGGTCGCTACACCCATGGTGAGCTTCATCAATGAGACATGGTAGTGAGGCATAGCGAACCTCTTCTTTCAATTTCTCCCAGGACTGTTCCTTTGACTCCTCTGTTATCTGAATGAGGTCCCTGGAGCGAAAAAGACCATCATCCCCAACATCCAACTGGAATATCTTGCATTCTTCACCCTTCAAACGGCGAGCGATGATTCCTGCGATTCCACTTCGCGTTTGTTGATCAGGCGTCCAATTGGGGTACTGAGCTTGGGTATAGCCTATCCAGTCGGTGCTTAGAACACTCTTGGGTGGATCTGCCGCGTTGTCTGATATAGGTGTATGTAAATCCAGCCATGGCCATGGAGCAGACGGAGCCGCGTGTCTGTGTGATGGTGCTGCGACACGAGGAACAGAAGAATGTCTATGCTTCGAGTTTGAGGATGGGGAAAAAACAAGATTCGGCATTGCGGTAGTAGTCTCGTTCATGGTGGGTAGACAGAACGGTGAGTCGCCTGGACAGGCGATGGAAGGGATGTCTGGAAGCTATCATGTTGAGCGCGCTGTGATGGCTTAGGTTAGGATGCGTGGGTGAGGTTTGACCAGATTGGACATTTGATACGAAAGACAGACATTATCTAGGCGCTCGGGGGGAGTGTTGCGACGGAGGCAGCGAAACGGGCTTTGCATAGCTTGTTCATTGTGGACGATGAGGTTGTTTTTTTTGTACCCACTGCGACAGATTCGTGTGCCTAAACGATCTCCTCGAGATAACCTTGGACAATGAGATGTTCAATGTCTGCTCTGCGAACCATAAACCGCTGCCCTTTCTTGAAGTCAATAACTCCCAGCTCCGTCTGAATGACACCGCAGTCCCTGACCACCTTCACCAACACGTTGAGGTCTTTGATGGGCTTCTCGATGCCAGCCATGATGTCTAGCTCGCTCGTGCCAAGGTCTGCCCGGTATTCCATGACGGTTTCGTGATACTGCCTCAAATAGTCGACTTCGTGTGGAGATAGTTTAGAGCGTATATCGGGATTCGTGAGCAAGTGGGGGAGTGCACCACCGACCGCCCAGTACATGTCCCGGAGTCGATCGACGCGATGAGAATGATAGGCCAGCAAGCAACGCTTATTTCTGTTGATCGCTGTCTGTATGATGAGCAAACCAGCTGGTGGGGGTTCTCCCTCATCGGCCTCGAGGGTTTGTTGAAGTAAAGGAAGTGCTGATCGTTCGAGGTCGCGCTGTTCGCGGATAATGGAACGCACGAGAGAGTCGTTATACTTCATCAAAGTATCCGTCGCCGTCGACCGTCGCGACTCTAGGACAAGCTGGGTCGCAAGATCGCCAAATTGCCGTGAATCGCTCATCAAAGGTTCTTTGGAAAGTTGAAAGGAGTTATGGGCCCGGGGAACTGAGTAAAACCCTGTAAAACCGAAATGGGGAAGTAATACTTAGACGCCCATCGACTAATTTTCTCTTTCATCTTGCTCAAAGGTCAAATCTCTTACAATAAGACATGTCCACCGATGTCGAGGCCCAAATTCAGATCGACAAAGAAATTTTAGAGCTACAAGCTCGGGCTGAGGCTAGCATACGGCGGTTGAAAACAAAACGAAATACGTATAGCCTAATATCGCAGCTGCCCGACGAAATCCTTTGTGAAGTATTCGTACAGGCGAGGGACGCATCCTATGCATCTGAATGGTCGACGGTGGGCGTCGCACCGCCTGGGACGAACTGGCTGAATGTCACGTCCGTCTGCACCCATTGGCGCCGTGTTACGGACGCGCCCCGTTTTTGGAGCGGTCTACATCTAGTATGGCCGAACGCGTCGAAGATCGTGGCGAGCTGCGACCAACATCTCCGTCGCTCGGAGTCTGCTCCATTGGACGTGATACTGCGGGTGGACAACGTGCATCTTCCCCGTATCTCCCAGCGCCTCGAATCGCACTGGCACAGAGTCCGCAAGTTATCTGTCTCTACGGCGACCCCTCTGCAAAGCTTCGTCGACTCTTTGAAGGTGGTTCATGCGTCTCATCTAGAATATCTCTCATTTATCACCCACTCCTTCAACTTTGTGCTCCCGGCGGATATCTTTCATGGGGATCTCACGTCACTACGCACCTTGAAGCTTTTCAAAGGGACCATAAGCTCTGGGCTACCCCCCACGCCTCAGCTAACCCATCTCATCGTCCACCCGTACATTACCTCGCCATTGCCACTGTCCGTATTCCTGTCAATGCTACAGAATGCGCCAGCTTTGCAATTGGTCGAAGTATCCGAGCTGCGCATGGATGAAAATGTTCCTTGGCATGTATCACTACCACTCCTGAAGAAGTTCACTCTATCTTCCAACGAAATTGAACTATCACGAATCTTCGAATCCATTCAGTATCCCACGACGGCCGCCATTGCCTACGATTGTAGCGATGTCGCGATTGGACCCAGTGGGGCTTTGGAGATTCCTGGCCTGATGGCCGTGTGCTCCCAGTTGAAAACTATAACGACCTCCCCAATCACCCAGCTCTCTCTCAGCCTCACTCCAACTTCGCTCATCTTGGCCATCTTTACGGAGTACTCAGCTTCTTCTCCACATATATCTCTATCGCTCGCTTCGGATGACGACTTTGACGCACTTTCTGTCCTCCTGAAATTGTGTAGCTCACTCCCTCTCTTCACCATCTTGGGCCTGACCCTTGAAGGGTTTCCGGCCTCAAGCCTCAAGAACGTCTCAGATTTCTTTCAGTCATTCCCCGCAGTCGAAGTCCTGAAACTTGTTGGATGCCCTTCAGAAATACTTGCCTACATGAAGTGGCACCACCGGAGACCTCCTTTCCCTCAGCTTCGAACTCTTCTCCTCGAGGAATGTCTCATCGACGAAGCATTTCATGTTGGTCTCACTACGCTGCTCACTGAACATGGAGAATGGGGGCAGCCTGTCGAGCGCATTTCCGTGGAGTGTTGTGAAGTTCGCGATGATTTTGCCTATTTAGAGCCGCTCGTTCCTGTGGTTGAATGGGATGGTGATCGCTGGGACACCGACTCAGATGGCTCCTACGACGATGAGTCCGCGGCGGATTCTAGCTCTGAAGGGGATTACTGAGGAGCGGAGTACTCTGAGGCGATCTCACTGTATAGCGGGAACGTACTTCCCGATTCACCAAAGACTCGCGCAGAGACCTCCCTTAGCCCTACTACGCTCTCCCCTTCGCCCGAGGCTTCCAACTCCACATATATTCTTGCTTGTCTGCTACATGCCGTCCCAAACTGTATCCTTTAGAAATAAAAAGTCAGGGGACAATGTGTTATCTCGTGACCGCGTACTTGGTTGTCAAGCTTCAAGTGGCAGTGCCATTACGTTTCTACCTCCCTCGGTACTCAGTGACCTACAACCTTTGTCCCATTATCCTCTCGAATCTCTAAACCATTATTCCTCCCTCAGATGCACCATATCCAGTCAAGCGAATAAATCGCTTCAATGACTTGGTTAGCCGAGCTTGGTTCGATTGCAGATCAGTGGAGAAATTCATTGGACATTGTTGCCATCCGAATGGACTCGGAGGCTCAAGGCAGATGCACGTCCTCATATGTTGAGCCTCGGAAAGCGGAAAGTGTTTATGATGGCTTCACTTGGCTTCGCCGATTCAGTGTTGTTTCAGACGAGATTGCAGTGCACTAAATATGGGCGGCCTAGCCAAACAAGAGGAGATGGGAGGCCGTATTTTCTGAGTCAGATGTGCAATTGATCCGTTCCCGACTCAAACGAGCGTTGATGTTGGAGATATTTGACTCAATGCTCGTCACGACTGCCCCAAGTTTGTATTACCAAAACTTCCTCTCTTACTTACAACGCGTTCAAGGAGCATTATTCTTTGTTTCCAGGCATCTCACTGTCTTGTGCATCCACGTTTTCCTCTCCATCAGCCTTCCAAGTGAGTCATCTATGATCTATGTTCCCTATCATCTATGTACGCCCCGAGGCCCGGAAGCGATGAATGACTCAAATGCGGCATTTCTAAATTTAGAATCGCCTCCTCGTCACTCACGGTCCCGAATCAAGTTTCACCAAGTTACTTATAAGTTCAACTCTAACCCTTTCAAGGCCACACCAATCAGAATATATCTTGCCCTTTCATATCCTCACAAATCGCCGCAGACTTCAATTTGACCATATTTCGCTAGCATGGTGTAAGTCAGGTCATACACCCCCTATCTTCCAATACTTCAAACCTGACTTTCGATGAATTAGGAACTTCACCGCAGGTGGGTACATTACGAACATCTTTTGGATTCAATGAACATATGGACCCATGTGTTCCGTCAGATCAAATCCGCGCTCTTATGGATCGTCCGACCAACATCCGTAACATGAGTGTCATAGCCCATGGTGAGCCCCAAAGATTCCCCTAGCGGAGCCACGTACTTACCTTGAACCCAACAATTAGTTGATCACGGAAAGTCGACGCTTACCGACTCATTGATCTCAAAGGCCGGTATCATCGCCTCGGCCCAGGCTGGTCAGGCTAAGGTCATGGACACCAGGCCCGACGAACAAGAACGCGGCATCACAATCAAATCAACGGCCATTTCTATGTATTTTGAACTAGACAAGGAGGACATATCAGCCATCAAGCAAAAAACCGAAGGTGGGCTTATTCCTCCGTCAGACGTTCATATGCTTACCCAGCGCCGAAAGGGTCTGGATTCTTGATCAACCTGATTGATTCCCCCGGTCATGTCGACTTTTCGTCCGAGGTTACGGCAGCTCTTCGTGTCACTGACGGTGCCCTTGTCGTTGTCGACTGCATCGAAGGGGTCTGTGTTCAGACCGATACGGTCCTTCGTCAGGCCCTTACCGAACGAATCAAACCTGTTGTCGTCATTAACAAAGTCGATCGCGCTCTCCTTGAACTCTTTGTCGACAAGGAAACCCTTTACCAAACATTCCAACGGACTATCGAATCCATAAACGTGACTATCTCCACCTACGCCGACAACGCTTTAGGTGATGCCCAAGTTTACCCCGACAAGGGCACTGTTGCTTTTGGTTCCGGGCTCCACGGTTGGGCCTTTACTCTCCGTCAATTCGCTTCTCGTTATGCGAAGAAATTCGGCGTGGACAAGGAGAAGATGATGATAAAACTTTGGGGCGAGAACTTCTTCAACCCGGCCACTCGTAAGTGGTCGACGAAGAATGTTGACCAAGATGGGAAGCCTCTCGAGCGCGGATTCAACATGTTTGTCCTCGATCCCATCTACAAAATATTCCACGCAATCTTCAGCTCCAACCGAGATGGTATCGACACTATCCTCGAAAAGCTCGATGTCAAACTCACGACCAGCGAACGAGACCTTGATGGCAAACCCCTGTTCAAAGCCATCATGCGCAAGTTCCTACCAGCAGGAGACGCTCTACTCGAGATGATTGTCATCAACCTCCCTTCTCCCGCTACCGCCCAGCGTTATCGCGTCGAAACCCTCTATGAAGGCCCTATGGACGACGAGTCCGCCATCGGAATTCGCGACTGTGACGCCAATGGTCCTCTTGTTTGCTACATCTCCAAAATGGTTCCTACCTCTGAAAAGGGACGCTTCTACGCCTTCGGACGTGTCTTCTCAGGCACTGTTCGCGCTGGTCCCAAAATCCGTATCCAGGGTCCCGATTACGTTCCTGGAAGGAAGACGGACCTCTTCATCAAGTCCGTTCAACGCACCATCTTGATGATGGGTCGAACGACGGAGCCGATAGAGGACTGTCCCGCTGGAAATATCGTGGGTCTTGCCGGTATCGACCAATTCCTACTCAAGAGCGGTACCCTGACCTCATCGGAGACCGCCCACAATATGAAGGTCATGAAATTCTCTGTCTCTCCGGTGGTTCAAGTCGCCGTTGAAGTCAGGGTCCCTTCTGACTTGCCTAAGCTGGCTGAGGGACTCAAACGTCTTTCAAAGTCAGATCCTTGCGTTCAAGTGTGGACAGTTGGCGACACTGGGGAGCATATCGTTGCTGGTGCCGGAGAGCTGCACTTGGAGATATGTCTGAAGGTAACATTTTATAAATCTCGTGCTCTATTGTCCGGTCGTTGTCCTAACCGAATGGTTTCCTCGTTCAGGATCTTCAAGAGGAGCACGCTGGTGTCCCGCTCAAGATTTCCGATCCCATCGTCCCTTACCGTGAGACCGTCAATGCCGAATCTTCAATAGTCGCCCTCGCAAAGTCGCAGAACAAGCACAATCGTCTTTACGTCAAGGCAATGCCCTTAGGCGAGGAGCTTACTAGGGCGATTGAAGACGGAAATGTCAAGAGTCGGGACGAATTCAAAGCTCGGGCGCGGGTCCTCGCAGACGAATACGGATGGGACAACACCGAAGCACGTAAAATTTGGTGCTTTGGACCAGACACAACGGGTCCGAACTTGTTCGTCGACGCGACCAAGGGAGTTCAATACCTGAACGAAGTCAAGGAACATTGCGTGACCGCATTCCAATGGGCTACCAAGGAAGGCGTCTGCGCCGAGGAACCCATGCGTGGTGTTCGCTTCAATCTTCTAGATGCCACGGTAAGCGAATGCACTCACTCCGGCGTTCATCTAGAAGGTTAATATCTTTCCTCTTCGACTCCAGCTCCACACCGATGCGATACATCGTGGCGGAGGGCAGCTCATCCCTACGGTTCGCAGTGTTTGCTACGCTGCGTGCCTACTTGCCGAGCCCGGTATCCAAGAACCAGTCTTCATGGGTCAGTGACGTTTGTTTCCCTGCAACTTTCTCTCAACTGACCTTGCTGTTAAGTCGAGATCCAATGTCCAGACACTGCCATCGGAGGCGTCTATTCTTGCCTGAACAAGCGCCGTGGGCAGGTCTTCAGCGAGGAATCACGTCCTGGAACGCCCATGTTCACCATCAAAGCTTATCTCCCAGTTTCCGAGTCATTCGGCTTTAATGGTGACCTCCGATCACATACAGCTGGTCAGGCATTCCCCCAATGTGTGTTCGACCACTGGGAACCAATGGCTGGATGTAAGCCGTTCCATTCTTACCTTTCCTTTGAAATTTCTCAATCTGCATATGTAGCTCCGTTGGAAAAGGGTAGCAAACTCGAGGCCCTCGTAACGAGCATTCGCACCAGAAAAGGCCTCAAGGTGAATACCATATTTTCTGGGTTTGATAATGTTTCTAACAATTTTACCGTTAGCCCGAAATACCACCTCTTGAGGCCTACCACGATAAGCTATAACCGGTAACCCCCTGGACGATGGATATGTTTGTTGAGAGTTGCTCATGTACTTCGTTCTCTGTATTCTGAACAAGTACGACCCGTTAACCCCAATGAAAATTTTTCAGTTGTGGGATTAGCTGAACCCTCGAGGAGGGGAAAGAGAAGCTTGCCCATCTGCTGCTCTTCAAACAGGAGATAGGAGCGTTCCCACATCAACAGGGGCTTTACCCGGATCTCTGTGATTCGCTTGGCTTGGCTTCGGCGCGCTCAAAATGAGTCTGCATTCCCCTCTAACTGCTTTCCTCTCTTTCGATGTCCCTCATGCCCGACATAGAACTGAGTGCTCTGCCTACGCTCAACTTCTCCAACGTTCAGAATGATCCCCCGAAGATTCCTAAGGCCCCGCGTATCCCTGCACCTTCCCATCGACACGCTGCACCTTCTGCTCCATGGCCGTGGCTGAACCTCACGGACAATGGAGAAACCTCGCCGGTATCTTATGAAACCTCTCAAGTTTGTCAAATCCACGGAGCTGACTGCAATTTGGCCACCTGCTGGGCTGGATATCCTCAATCATTCTTTCCTAACTGGACCTCAGACCAACAAGCCCGAAGTGGTATCAAGAGCGTTATTCTACCAAAAAATCTGCATATATCCCCGGAGAAGTGTCGGATATGGCGGCTGGACATGATGGACAATGGGTTCTTCCATTCCCGGGGATTTGTAGATGTTGGGTCGGACAGGCAGTCAAAGGAGTCGGCCTGGGAGATTTTGAGGCAGAGGGTACGCTTTCACGGTTCCCATCGCGCCATGTGCTTGACGCTAGGCATAGCGACCTCCAGGCACTCGTGTGTGCGCCTTCTTCATCGAGCGCATGACTGGACCTGCTTTGCAGATGCTAGGTGCAAGGTAATGATTATACCCCATCACGGTTGGTCTTAAGTCTCAGTCATGATTAGGTACAAGATTGAGCCGTTCTTCTTTTCTTCGTCCCTCAAGTGGATACCCTCTCGGTTCCAAGAAGATGTGCGTTGGGGGCATGGGGACCGTGCGTATCGATGTATCACCCTGTCACGGCTGACGCTCAGCCTGTCACCTCAGACATCACATTTACCCTTATATTCGTTGGTACCAAGCTGAAAGGGATGGGAAGTATGTCCACAGCACCGCCAAGTCCAGTACCAACTGTCGCATCTCAAGGTGGCCAGATCATCGATGGAGATGACCCAATGAAAGAGAAGCAAGTCATTGACATACAAGAACCTCTACAAGTTCGCTCTTGTGAGTGAAATGCGTTTGGTTCACTTTGAACAGTGTGGTTTACCGCCATCTTCAGCCGACCGCATATTATACCAGGACCTCCTTTCGGTACATATGGTTCGTTCTAATAGCGGTAGTACGCTGGTGTCCTATCATTCGCCTCAATCCAATTGGCACGGGACGCAGGCTGAACAGCTTTTCAAGCGCATCCACTTTGCTGGGCGGAGCGTTTATTGGCAGTCTATATTTCGGGACTGTAAAGACCCAACTTGTCTTATACTAGCTTTCCTCTGGCACGCGGTATACTCATGGGACGAATCGCAGGAGGTTCTGTATAAGCACATATGCCATCTAGTATGTAGCATCGCTTCTCTGCTGCCCACGCGCTCTGAACTATGATTTACACAGGAATCTCAAGTCATGAACACTAACGACATGCAATTAACACAAGAGTTGCACATAATACGCGCTCACATTCTCCATTACGAATCTCTACTTGATGATTTCCGCAAGACCGTTTTATTCGTCAAAGATACTCCCAACCCCGCGCTTATGACTTCTTCCTCATCTTCCTCGCTCTCGAATGGACAAAGTGGATCTAGTTCGTCCGACGTCCCGTCGAATCACTTGTTCTTCAAGGAATGCGACCACCTCCTTAGCGAAATTGAGAGGCTTAAAGAGACCCTCGACATGCAGGACAAACGCTTGAAGAATGTCATGAATCTAGTATGTCCTCCGACTCATCAGCTCATGGACCGTACTAATGCCACTTCCCTCATATTAGACATTCAGCTTGGTCAACATCGATGATAGTCGTCGCATGGGCGAATTAGCTGAAGCATCAGGGAAGGATAGCACAGCCATGCGTCAGATTTCATATCTGACCATGGTTTTCCTACCCGCTTCGCTCATAGCTGTAGGGCCAGGTTTAACGAGTTCCTTTTTTATCCCCAACTGACCATCCTTCATAGGCTGTATTTGGAATGAACGTCCAAGAAATCAACGAAGGCTCCACACCGCAATTGTGGCTGTACCTTACTATCGCATTTCCCCTTACGCTCGCGACTATTTGGATTGCTGTTGCCCTTCAGTTCCGCAACGAGATTGTCGCGGAGAAGGAACGCAGGAACGGAGTGATGGCGTTCACCCCTGGTCGTAAGACAAAGCGGTGGCTTGAAGATGAAGAAGAATTGTCTTCTTGGTCGGGTCTTTGGTGGCCTATCCTGCTGGGGCGATCTTGGTTGCGTAGGAGAAGTGAATTCTCCGTGAAGCCATCGCAATCCTTCCACTTGTCACGGTCACGGTGATGTTTTCACATCTTTTTTGGTGTTGTATCGGACATTTTCCATGTAGTTGACTCTTCTCGCTGCTCCTTTTCACAGTAATCTTACTGTGCTGTAGTTTTCGCTTCTCAGACCTATCGTGTCCCCCACACCTGTAGCGCTAGAATACACGCCCTTGGGCACCGACTCTGCCGAAAACCGATTTGCCCTCTAGGCATCAGCGTGTCAGCTACCCCCCGGCGCCAAAGGATCGACCCGTCGTGGCCTTCGCAAGGGTTCGCAATGGGTTCGTGGGCTGCAACAGTCCCACAAGGTATGCACACGCCAAGGATTGATAGCGGGAGGTTTCGCCTGAAGAATGTGCCATGCGACTGGGATCAAATCCGTCACCTTACCGTGCGGTGAATTGATGCATCAAAGACATACGTAAGGTTGTTGCTACCTTTGCTGCTCAAAGCTATGTCTGAATCCAACACATCACTCTGTCGCTAGGCCCTACTTCCGCCCACAACCATGCCCGCATACGATGTCTTTCTGATGTTTGACACATTCAAAGATCACACATTGTGCCATGATGTTCACCGTGAACATTGAAGTTGATGCATGATGACCGACGTTTCATCGCTACCTACCTGATTCGTTCAACAGTCAGATACCCACCGAGGTATCAACTCATCCACATGGGCGCGTCTCCCTCCCTTTTGATCGTCGTTATCCAGCCATCCCTACGACAGAGTTCCTTCGATCCATAAAGTCTCGGGATGGGAGTCCACAGTGCACATCCTTTCGTCTTTCGTCTGTTTCCTTCCCTTCGTTCATTTCCTGACGCTTAGTCGTCGCTTTTTCTTCGTCTTTCGTTCCAGGCCGGCCTCATACCATTAGTTTCGTTTTAATTCGCCAGAATGCTCGCTCGATCCATTTCTACGTGCCTAATTTTGTCTTCAACCGCTTACGCGTTGAATGATTGGTCAAAGCCTTGTCTTGACGGTGTATGTTCTTATGATCTCCCTAGCACGGATGGTACTGCGTCAGGCACTTTGAAGATCGTCAGTCTCCCTCATCATCATCCTTATACCCAACTAATTCATTTCCATCATTCCAGTGGGGTTCGCCTGATGCCATCTCTGATATTACCGCTGCTGCCGGGTGGACGATTCTGGGATGTGACTCCAATGCAATTGCGCAGAGTATTCGCCTCGTGTGCGAGTCTGACGATGAATCCTCTGGCTGCAGTCATCTCCTTCGCAATTCTGCGGTAGGAAAGATCGTTCGCTTGCCAGAGAGCGTAAGTCTTCACGTTCGACCGAGATTCATTGGTGCTCATTGGTATGGAATGTAGTGTGGTAAAAGTGCATTTGCTCGAGTGTCACGATCTTGGGTCGATGAAGACCAGTCCATCCCCTCAGCAATCGCTGCTCGTTTAGTGCGCAGAGATGGCACTCAACCTGAAGTCAGGGGACTCGCTTTGGACACCGACTTCTCGCAAGTCGATCCTACTACGTGCGCTCATTTACCTGCATTAAAACTACATAGGATCCTCACCGCATCATAGCTCCGGAAATGTTTCTATTGCAATCCAAGGTGCCACGATCCCTGGAGCCAACGGCAATCTGACCATCACTGCTCCTACAACGCCCAACCGCCGTAGTCGCCTCACTCGCAAGGGTCGTTTTGGTTTCATAGAAGACGCGTTCAACAGTACGTCGTCTAACCCGGATCTCAGCAACTCTTTGTCATTGATATCTCCATGAAAGAGTTCAACTCCTTCGATGAGAGCATCACCAAAGCACTTCCTCCTGTAGACGTCAACCAGGACTTCCCTCTTTTCGATCAATCAGTGTCTTGTGGTCCCTTTCAGGCATCGGCCAAAGCAGATGTTTCCGCCAAAGCTCACGCTGTTGTCACAGTGAGCGTTCCCTCCAAATCTGACCTGCAACCTGTATCTTGACTGGGACCCCTCCTTTGTAGGTCGGAGTCGCTGCCACTGGTACTATTGTTCCGCCGAAGCTAGATGACTTTGGTTTGTACGCCGCACTTGATGCTAACTTGGACGGAAGCCTCAAGCTGTCCGGTTCCGCATCTGTATGTCGACCTTACACCTGTTTCGCTTTGATCATCCTCATGATGACCCGATCCTCCCTACAGGGTTCGATTGACTCTGGATCACAAACACTCTTCCAAGCCACAATTCCCGGATTGGATTTCCCTGGGTATGTAATATACGTTGTGAATGCTATAATTTCCTTTCCTTATGGCACTGTTCAGGATCCTGAGCATTGGTCCGACGTTCAAGATTCTAGGACAGGCGAAGGCTAACTTGGATATCAATGTCGACATGGTCGTTGACCTCTCATATGATGTGAAGGGAGCCAAATTGTTCTTCCCTGCGTCCAAGGAGAACCCTTCTGGTGGACCGTTCATCCCCGGCGACACGCGTGCGTGGACTCATGTTTCCGTCGATGTTTTTCCCAACCATCCTCACTACTCGATGAATCTAGCCCTCAAACTTTCTGTCAGCCCTTCTACATCATCCAAGGGAGCGGTTGAGGCGCATCTGATCCCTACCGTTGACTTTGGTGTCAGTGCGCTTGGGGGAATCGCTGAAGCCACAGTTTCGCTCAACTTAGACGCCAGTGCCCAAATGACGTTATCGCTGGATGCAAGTGCTCAGGCTAGTGTCACAACAGCATCGAAGAAGAGTGCCCGTGTGAGTCAAACCTTACTGTAGCGTATGGACCGTTCATAATAATTTCTCCCTGATAGGCGATCGAGGTGAATCCGAGGCCACTGATAGCTAATGGCGCTATCAGGCGGGACAAACGTGCACCAGTCGCGACATCGACTGGTGCGAGTGTCAATGGATGCATCGATATTGGCGCTGCGTTGAACGTCAATGCTGGGGCTGATGGGTCATTCTTCGGTCTCTTCAGTAGATCGACGAAGGTCAACTTGTTCAGCAAGAATTTTGAGCTTTTCAAGGTACGGCGTTTCTCTCTGAGTTGTCGACCAACTCAATGATCTTCTTTCCTATACATAAGAAATGCTTGGGATCTAGCATCGGTTCGCCGAAACGACGTCAAACCTCGGTGGCACCGAGTAAACTCTCGAGACGTTCTGAGCGTGCTGATTTGGCAAAGCGTGCTCTTTCCTGTCCGGCTTCTTCTGACACCGAAAGCTTGGTAAATATTGTAGACACGGTCCAATCAAACCTATGATAGAGGATGTCGATGATCGTCGACTTCGGAGGATCAATAAAATCTTGAAAGGAGTTATGAAAGGGGCTACTTACCGCCTACCCTCGGAAGAAGCGCCTGGCAAAACTTGTATTTTCTCTCATACTAGTTTCCCACTGATACACCTGCCCGAAACTGTGAGGCGGCTTCAGATCTTCAGATACGGCTCACATGAACATGCCAGACTCATGGTTCGTACACCTTCCTATGTCAGAAGCAGCATATGTTTGATATCATTGATTATCTTCCATGCACTACATTGAAGCAGAACTCAGCTTCCATCCGGCTTATGTTGAGATACTTATCTCGCCGGAAGCCGTAAAGCAAACCATTTCCGGATGCTGTACCATGCGACGACCATGTGAACTCAATCAAGAAGATGTCGAGTTTGTTTAGCGACGTCGCCATAATGTTACCTCCCATCGCAAGACACATGCAAACCTTCGGGACAATTGGCATATGATGCGAATTGATCTAGGTACTAGGCAGCTTCTATGCAATTAAATATAGATTAGGCAAGTTAAGCATGCTTCAACCATCCTGAGTTTTACCAACGTTGTCACTGACAAATTCGTATGTTGCACTAGAACATATGAAACCTTCTAACACCATATGGACTCCTTTGCGATCACCGCCAGAGGGATATCTACGGACTACTCATATAAAGCTCTTCGAAAAAATGACCAGCCTCTTCGAGCTACTCCCTCTCAGCTTCCTTCGCAAGTATGAAGGCCTTCACGCTTTCTTCGATCTTCGTTCTAGCGGCTGTGGCCCACGGACGTAATGATTGGTCCAAACCTTGTATCAACGGTGAATGCTCTTATGATCTGCCTACTGGGAATGGCAGGCCATCTGGTTCTCTTAAGATTGTAAGCAGTCATTGCCCATTCCCACAGAGGCCATGAACTGAAGCTTTCTCTTCGAATATAGTGGGGTTCACCTGATGCAATCTCCGATGTCACCCCTGCAGCTGGCTGGGAGATTATAGGGTGCAGCCCTGATGCATTGGCTCAAGATATTCGTCTCGTTTGCAAGACCGATGATGAGACATCTACCTGTAGTCATTTGTTGAGAAGATCAGCCGTCGGGAAAATTGTTCGCTTGCCGGAGAATGTGAGCTGACTTTCTTCACAATGACAGGACTAGCCACTCATCGTTGGGTTGTGTTACGTCAATAGTGTGGTAAGAGTCCATTCGCGCGCGTTGCGCGAATCTGGCTTCACGCCAACCAAACGATTCCCGCTCACATTGCATCTCGCTTGCAACGACGGGCCAATGTTCGCCCAAGCGTCCGCGGATTGGCGTTGGACACAAATTTCGCCCTCGTTGACCCCGATCAGTATGTCAAGTGATGAGTAACTAGGACTTTTACTTACTCTTAACGCCCATAGGACGGGAAATGTGTCCATTGCTATCCAAGGTGCAACAGTTCCTGGTCAAAATGGCGATTTGGCTATCACGGACCCAACATTGGTCACCCGTGACAGTGAACTCGCGAAACGAAGTTTATGGAAGTGGATAGAAGATGCTTTCAATAGTATGTATTGTCCTGCTTCGAATACCAGGAAATTTTGACCAGAAGACACCGTAGAGTTCAACAACTTCGACGAAGATATCTCGAAGACCCTAACCCCTGTCGACGTCAACAAGAATTATCCCCTCTTTGATGCCTCCATCTCCTGTGGTTCTTTCCAGGCATCTACACATGCAGATCTCAACGCGCAGGCCCACGCCGTAATCACTGTAAGCAGATAAATGATACACTTACGGTGATCCCATTTCTGACTCGCACAGGTCGGAGTCGCCGCTGTCGGAACTATCATCCCCCCTAAGCTGACCGAATTTGGGCTTTACGCCCTTCTCAATGGTAACTTGGATGGAACAATCACCTTGACTGGAAACGCGTTCGTGAGTTGTGGGAGTTTCTTTTTCTAAACTTTGTGCTGAGCATTCTTGACAGGGCTCCGTCGATTCAGGGCTGAAGACCCTGTACCAAGTCGGAATCCCCGGCCTCGATTTCCCTGGGTGCGCCTCTTCTCTTGTTCCTGTTCAGTCGACTAACATCGCCTTCAGCATCCTGACCATCGGGCCAACATTCAAGGTCCTCGGCCAGGCTAGCGCAAACCTTGATATTGGCGTGAACGCCGTCGTTGATCTGTCATATTCTATCAACAATGCCAAGTTGTTCTGGCCGCAGTCCAACAATCCTTCTGGAGGGATTTTTACTCCTGGAAACACTCGTAAGCGTTTGTCCTATAGATATTATCCAGTAAAGCTCAGTCCCTCGCTCCCAGCTCTCACGCTTTCTGTCACTGCTTCAGCTGCTTCTAATGCCTTAGTCCAAGCCCACGTCATGCCCGTTATTGACTTCGGTGTTAACGCTCTCGGAGGAATTGCCAAGGCTACTGTTTCACTCAATGTTGATGCAAGTGCCCAATTGTCGCTGTCATTGAACGCCAATGCCCAAGGCGGTATTTCTACCAACGTCCCCGTGAGTACTAGTCACTGGCAATAAATTCTTTGAAATTTGAATATCGTTCTTCAGGTCTTTGAAGGTATCCCAGCGGGCATCTCCTTCTCTCCCATCGGTATCGCCACTCGCCCCGTCAGTGGATTGGTGCCGATCGACACATCTTTCCCAATTGCCACATTCACCCGCGTGCCATCACCAATCATAACCTCTTTGCCTGATATCTCGCTCAGTGCAATCCACCCATCCCTCCCAAGAGCAGCCGATTCCGGCAGTGCTAGCGTTACCGGCTGCATCGATATCGGTGCTGCACTTAGCGTGAATGCTGGAGCGGACGCTTCATTCTTTGGCCTCTTTGACAAATCTACGTCAGTCAGCCTCTTCAGCAAGAATTGGGTCCTCTATGACGTATGCTCATCATTTTATGTTCTCATTTGAAAGCTTTACTGAGTGGACTTCTACAGAGATGCTTCAGCGCCAGTACCAGAAGGGACGAATCAGTCGGTTTCTCTCGAAGAGAAACCGTCTTCGAGAAGCGTGCTTTGTCTTGTCTCACTTCCAGCAGCTCTGGCCTTACAAACGTCGTCAATACGGTCGTTACTGGTCTATCGTAATAGAGTATCTTTGTACCCTAGTATGGCACTCTGGCACAGGGGCTCTCATTCCTTCGCAATATATATCCAATGTTGATCGGACAGTCCAAAGCGTCTCACCCTCGACTTTTTTCAGTCTCTTCGATTTGTATTTTGTGTGGGTATGATGTTAGAACATTATAGAAAAACATGCTTGACATTATGACTGTTAGTTGGATAATACAGTAAGGTCGAAATCCCTCCAGGTATTCTACAGAGTAAGGCTACATGTCTGTTTCGACGAAAATAGGGTCGACATCCTTCCATCCGATTTTTGCTTCTGCTCTCCAAACCTTTTCTCTTTCTATCCAATACTCCAAGGAATCACCGATTCTTGAAGGAGTCCATACACGCTCCCCAGTATCGCCATCTGTTTCCGCAGTAAACCATCTGGGTTTATGAGGCGGCAGACGACCTTCTTCCCTTGCGCGGCGTGTGGCACGCTGCTTTTCCTCTTGTTGATTCTTCAAGTCGTTGGCGAGTTCGTATTTGCCATTCTCAAATGCACGTTGATCAGGCCGTAGGCGGCAATCGGTGGGACAAATGTACGGGCGGAGAGTATCGGGACAATCATTAAGTGTAATGGCGAATGGAGTGAGGTTAAATGGAGCGGTAGGCTTTTCGGAATTCCTCCAGAGTAAAATGTACTCCTGGGGGATTGATGGGGAGAGTGCATCATCATCATTGACGGACGTATCGGGGTTAAGGAAGCCGCTTCCATCACCAGCACGGCGAGCTACCAACTGGGAATTCCAACGACCGGCGATTTCATATGTGACGTTGCCAGACGCGTCGCGAACAAGTCCGCTTATTTCGTAGGCATCCTTTCCACGCCAACCTCGTGGTTTGAACGTGAGGATGCATTGATCGCCGGTTCTATGGTTGGTAACCTTATTTGATTTAAGTTAGTAAGAACCGTAAGCAACAAAGAAGTAGAAGACGAGAACTCACAATCATGTCCCCATAATGGTCGATCGTGGGGGAGCCGAGGATGAACCCGGAGACATTGGTAGTCACCTTCTTCCACGTGTAGTGCTCCACAACTTTGCCTTCGCCGACTTTGCCTTTTGCCTTGGGGTAATGTGGAGCAAACGATTCGGGAAGGAGAAGCTCTGCGTGTGCTATACCGGTGGGTCGAATCTCGAAAGATTTTCCCATGAATTTGTTTTGGGCATCGACCTAAAGCAATTAGGTGATGGACGACTGACGCAGAGATATCAGGTTTACTCACTTCGCCGAAATAGTGCCACTTTGGAGATTCAGCCCAACAAGCTGACATGGGGGGATGGTGGCTGACTTGCTCCGACACATAACGGTACTCCTTATCCAGTCGAACGAGTTCGAACGTTTCGCTCTGTAGAACCTCAATCAATCTTGCTCGCATGTAAAGGAAGGGCACGTACTAGCATGGGGTTGAATGGTTTCGCTATTCGACCGATCGTAGAAGAGTAGTTGGACATTGCGAATGCGGCAACAAAAGCCAGTCGTTTGTGCACATCAGTTTCAGCGGCAGCGATATCAACTATGGTGCTAGATTGAGTGAGTCCAGATGCACAAAAACAGTTGGCTCACGACATTCGGAGAATTCCATATCTTCTGCCTGAAGGCGACTTGGGTTCAATAATATTTAATATGACGAACGAAGTATACTCACCATCCGCTGCAGCATACTCGTAGGCTCATTGAAGAATACCGGAAAGCTTATTTTCGTCAAATCCTTCCCAATACTGTGCTTCAACACACTCCATAGACTTGTACTCGGTCGGTTGTCCGCATCTAAGGCTAAACGCGTCCTCAGGTGGGCGTATCCGGCATATTGTGCGACATCAAAAATCAAGCCCATACTTTGCGCCATGGGTCTTAGTGATTCGATAACTTCGTCTGTTTTCTCCTCGTTCGAATTGGCCAGAAGAACTTGTTGTGTTGGAGGAGGACTAGCCAGTGCTCCAGGAATGACGAGGTTGGGGATAGCGTTGGCTTCGATGGCATCAAAGAACTCATCCTCTTCATCCGTATCCATATCGTCCTCATCTTCGTTCCGCGCAGACGGCGACGACGCATTCGTGGGGATCGCACCACCGCTAAAAGAACGCGGAAGAGGGAGTTTACCCGTTGGCGTCCGAGGGCTTGTGGTTCGTTCAGTGAGGGGTGGGGATGTGAGTTCAGCTGGACCAGCCTGGCTTTCTTGTTCTTCCTGAGGGATATCTGTGGGAGGAAGTTCCACGAACGCTTTCTTGCCTTTGACAGTGCCGCCAGCAGTCTCAGAGACGCTACTTGTACCGACATTTTCGAACAGTCGGCTCGCCCTCGCCCGGATGGTAGAGTTACCGAGGGTATCAGCCTGGCTACTGCCGACCCCGAATTCTAACATCTTACTTTCTCTCCCTCCACCCGCACCTTTCCGACGAGCCCGTCTGCGTAGCTCTTGCTCGAGTACCTCACCCTCCTTGACGACCACTTTCAAGCTCTCCTCCCAAACGGTCTGACGCTTCTGTTCCTTCTTTAACTCTCTAGAGTACCACTCTTCACGAGCTTGAACCATGCTGATGTAATCATTTTGTAGCGATTGCATGGCCGCTAGAGACTGCACAAATTTCGGCATTTCCGAAGAGGTTGAGGGCGAATTGGCCACCTTGGAGAGGGCAGAGACGAGGATTTCCATTTGTGCAGAGAGGGTGTTTGCTTGAAGATCGAAGGAATCCGCATAGGGTGGGCCTCGTCGGCCAGTGTTTCCTGAGGAGGAATCATCTGCGAAGGAATCATCACCATTTAAAACTGAGTCATCGTCGTCATTCCGATGGTAAGACGAATTTTCATCGACGTGAGAGCGATAAGAACCTGCATCCGTCTCGTCCCCTTGAGTTGCTGGCGTTTCTCGATCTTTCGTGCTGACATCCGTACTACTCGCACCCCCAGATTTGGAGCTCATGTTGCTAGCCACACTAAGGTGCTTGCTTCCCTCACCACGGGTGACATCAACGAATGATCCGTCACTGTCGCTCCCCTTCACCAACGTGTGACTGCTCGCACCAAAGCCTCCAACCTTCTTTCGGAGGATGCTTGTCCGGCTACGATCGCTATCGCCACTATGCCGACTGCGAGCATCCTCGTTGGCGAGGACATTGACTCTGCTGGGACTAGCTGAGATGCCACTCATGCTTGAGGCATCTTCACGTTCTTGAGTATGCCACCATTCAATAGTGCGTGAAAGGGCCTGAACCCAGCGGGCTGCTTCAACAGGATGAGAAGCCTTCATGTACCATCGCTGTGCGGGGGTACCAGAGTGTGATGCAGCTAAGTGAAACATGTCAGCCATACCTTCCGCACGAATAGAGAAGGAGATAGCCACCTGAGGGATTGGAATGAACCTCGAAGCGAAGCTTCTCCCGAGAGTCTCCAGGTGAAACTTTCAACATCGCGTTTTTCATAGATATAGACCCACGGGAAGCGATGGTTTCATCGTCCTGGTGTCGGTAATCTTCGTGAAAAATGGTTAAAATTGGGGATATGTTTCTGTATATAAGCTTACAAGATAAGACACCATCCCGAAGAACAAACCATCGCGTGTTGTAGCCTTTCGCTACGTTCGCATATTTGTTGAGGTAACCTTTCAAGGCTGGAGCCTCGGACGGGGTAGGACGCGAGTACGCGCGGTTGGAAACATCGAGTTGTTGTTTGGAAAGGGACGAGGACAGCCTGGAGGTAGATTGCAGTAAAGTCGCATCTTGATTTGCCACTGGAAACAATGAAAACGTCAAAAGATGTTTGTACGAGGACATGGCCGAGCTTACATTGTCTCAAGAATACTTTGATTCGATCACCTTCCGTCTTCCATTCTTTGTTGCTGCCTTTACTGAGGGTGTCGCCCGAGTGACCTGCTCGATGCACATTATGCCGTGAGTTCACTACATCCTCGACACCTCTGCCACGCGCGTCACGAACGAAAACATCCGCTCCCGATCGTATTGCCAGCTCAATCATCCTGATATCATGGCGTGAAGCAGCAGCGTGCAGCAATGACAAGCCCGACGAGTCTTCAATGTAATTGATCTCAAGATAAGGATGACGGGCTCGAGGAGAAGAAAGGAACGAAGCGAGCTGAGCATTGGGAGTCGGGTTCGAATTGGGAGGTGATGTGACGGAGGTGGCTGAAGCCAGGGCAGGAGCATTGGTGTCAGACAGGATGTAAGAACGTAGTAGCGATCTATACGATGCATTTAAAAATGCTCTGGAATCTGCAACACCGTCAGTTCAGTTCCTCCGTATGGGGGTGCTACAACTCACCGTCAATAATCTTAGCTACGTCCTTCCCTTTCACCAGATCTCTACAGTTTCTTCCATAGGCATCGAGCCGTGTATCATCAATATCCCCTTGGTCGAGTAACAACCTCACCACATCACCTCGGCCTAGAGATGCAGCAAGATGTAATGGAGTCGTCCCAGAGCCCGGGGGATGAACACCATTAGGATCGATGGCTCTATGGGCCAAAAGTATTGCAATGGTGTCCAGGGATGCGCATCGAATAGCCAGATGCAATGCAGCCGCTCCAGCATTCAGGTCAGCGTTGGTGTGCGATTCCTTGGAGTCTCGCGATATTTCAGAAAGGAAAGGGTGTATAAGGGCGGGGTCTCCGCTTCGCAGTGCAGTGAGAAGTTTGACTTGTTCGAGGGGCTCAGCCGTCATCTTAGCATAGTCGGCGGAAAGTAAACGGTACGAGGAGGAGAAATGAAGTTGCGCCAAAGTTACGCAGTGGCCCAGATGCGTGGTCACGTGATAGCGAGCTCCTGTGTACTGAATACCCGTACTTTAGCCATTCTTGCAGTTTTTTCCTCGAGGTTCAATACCAGCGACACGATGATGTCGACGATGGACCTGTTAAATGATCCACCTACTACTCCTTCTTTTGAACTGGTTTCCCAACTTGACTCACCTCTCGCCTCGTCGAACCCACCTCACAATGATCCAGTCACTGTGCTTCCTCCAGAAATTCTCTCACAGATATTCTACTTTGTCAAGGGGGAGCTCCAAGAGACCTCTCATTACTTCGAATGCTCAGGTTTGGTGCCAGGGTGGACAAGTCTGAGCGCTGTTTGCCAGCATTGGAGAAACGCTGCACTCCAATCCCCGCGACTGTGGAACACAATCGACTTCAAGTTTCCCAAGCATGCGGAGGAATGGCTTGCGCGGTCCAAGCTCGCTCCTCTTGAGATTAACGCGAAGCTGCCGTTGAGCAGCCAAACTTCAAAGAGCACCCTAAAGACAGCCCTATCCGATAGCACCAGATTATCGGCCTTGAATCTTGCTTTCGACGATACATTTTATGCATCTGACGTGCTACCGGCTGCGATTTCTTCAACGGCTGCACCTTCCCTTGAGAGGATGCGCCTGGCCTTGCTGGACCAAAATAGTATCTCATCGAAAATTCTTCCGGTTTGGCACGACATGCCCTTGCTGTGTACCCTCCACCTTTACAACGTCCGGATACCAAGTCAGCGGATCCACCCCCTTCCCTGTCTCACCGAGCTTATCTTCTCCAGCTCATCGAGGAAGTACAACGCCCCCATTTCATGGTTGGTGTGCCTACTAAATTCTACCCCCGCTCTCGAGGTTCTCGAAGTGTACAGCCTTTCAAGACAAGTTCCTTCCAACCTAATGCCGTCCATGCAAGTCTCACTGCCCAGATTGACATCGCTCCGACTCAAATCCGCCAACCTCGTCGGCTTGGAAGTATACCACTGGGTCGACTTCCCTGGGACCACACGCGTTAGTCATCGGGTTGAATCCATTGAAGCGCAGCCAAATCTTCCCAATAGCGTTGCCTGCCTTCAGATGGCTTGTTCGCGAATTTCAGTCGACCCCAACGCTCCCCTCATCCACGAAATCCGGGTCTCTAGCCTGGTTGATGGGAACATCCAAGTACGGCTGTTCCCTTCCAACGCTGATCATCCCAATCTCGATCTCGATCCCGATCTTCATCTCGTTCTACCTCGTACTAGTAACGACATCGCCCTCCAACTTCTTTTCTCGCTTCCGTTTCAACACACAGACACACTCGTACTTGAGCACCTGGGGCACGCAGGGTTTAATGATGACTGGAAGCCATTGTTCACCTCACTGGCGCATCTCACTTCCCTTGAGCTATCAGCATGCGGGGAACTAGTGCTTCAGCACATGCTCAAGGCTCCCGAAACCACCGAAATTCCGATGCCTCTACTAGAAACCCTCCCATTAGTCGCTTGTGTCCTCAATCTCACTCACTTCAGTGACGCGCTCATCCGATTCATTGACGAGCGAGAGGAACACCACTTACCCCTCAATCGTCTCGTTATATTGAAATGTGATGTCTCGAGCGAGGTGATAGAAGATCTTCAAGAGCATATCGACGTCGAATGCGACAACGTCGAAATCGCTCCTCCTCTGGAAGAGGATAGTGACCGACAGGATACAGGCGATCACGAGCATGAGTCCAGTTTCATCTATGTCCGAAGCCCTTATGTACGGATCTGAACTGGTTGCGTTGTAAGGAGTATTGAAAAGGTTATATCAGTTTGATGATTCCGGTCCATGAAAGCTAGTGACGACATTTCCCTGTTCAAATGCACCCCCTATCATCTCCTCGGTGTAATCCGAGCCAACGAAAATACTCTTGAGGTTCTTCGTACAACGCGAACTCGACATCGATTACTCGAAATTTCGTTGGCCTCAGGTCGGTGTGTTTTACTTCTCAAGTCCAGCACTCATTAACATCACTGTGATGACCCCATTTTTTAGGAGGACACTGTCAGGAACATCATTTTGTCTAAACTTGAAGATAAAATGATCTCCATGAATAGAAAGCTCAATCGCAACTCCCCCACGGGCAGACTTCCACCAGAGGTCCTTTCTCGGATCTTTCTCATCGTAAAATCGCAAACTCGGGGACAATTGTTCAATGGTCGCTCTGCGGAGATGGGTGCAGGTTGGATACAGGTCGCTGCTGTTAGTCACCGTTGGAGAGAGGTGGCTCTCCAGACGCCTCGCCTCTGGGCAACAATCACCCTCGATTTTCCTCTGCATGCAGCACAATGGCTCACACGCTCTAAGTCAGCCCCTCTTCAGCTCGATGCCAGTTTGCCGACGTCCCTGAGCAGTCCAACACTCAGTATTGTCAAGTCCGCTTTGTCCATCAGTACACGCCTTCTGGACCTGCATCTCACATACGAAAATATCGAATCCCTGATTCATGTGCTACCAGACACGACCATATCCACCTCAGCCCCCGCCCTCGAGAAGCTACAACTAAGTTGGGTGGGTAAAGACAGACAAAACACGTCTTCCAATGCTCCTCAAATATGGCACGACATGCCCTCCTTGCGTGCTATAAAATTGTATGGCACATTAATCCCGTGTAACCTCTCAATCCTTCCTCGCCTCACTACATTTGTCTTTACCGGCTCAAACGCAATGAGAGGCGCCGATATTTCTTGGTTGGTCAGGCTGTTGGGATCCACGCCCGCTCTCGTGTACCTCGAGGTTTTCTCCCTATCAAATAAATTACCCAATGACTTGCAGCCCTCTATGCGAGTCTCACTTCCCAAGTTGAACGCCCTCCGCGTCAAATCCGATGATTTAGTTGGGCTGAGATTGTATGATTGGGTGGAGCTCCCCGACACGGCACGTATCAGCCACACCATATTGAGCATCGAAGCCCAACCCGATTTCAGCTTTCCTGGTCTTCAGTCGGCTTGTTCCCGTTTCCCCATTGGACCCGGCGCTCCCCTGATCCGGAAAACCCAGTTGTCCGTCGACCTCGACGAAAGCATCGAAATACAGTTATCCCCTACCAATTCTTATTTCGCTCATGACGCCAATTTTCGTATCGTTCTTCCTAGCCCTGCTGAAGTCAACAACCACGATACTGTCTACGCCCAGATTCTTCAGGCACTCCCTCTACAGCAAACCGAGACTCTTCTACTCGAGCGTTTCGGCCACCATAGCACCCAATATTTACAAAGGGTGTTCCCCTCGTTGACACATCTTCAAACTCTTCACCTAACCGCTTGCACAGCAAGTCTCCTTCAAAACCTGTTGAAGGCTCCCAACACCGACGATCTGCCAATGCCCGCACTGAAAAATCTTGTGATGAATCGTTGTGCTTTCAACCACGCATGGTCCGTCAGAGACGACCATTTTTATGCCGCAATGGTGAACGTCCTTGAAGAGCGAAATGCCGAAGATATCCCCTTGGACGCTCTCATCATCCAAGGATGTGACATCTCTCGTGCTGTCGTCGAGGACCTTGAGGATCATGTCGACTCGCTCGAATGGGATGACTACGAAATTGAAAAGCTTCCGCACGAGGACGAAGACTACTACGACTTATATGGCGATGACGATTATGACGACTACCAGAACCCCTACGATGGTGAAGATGATCCTGGTTATTTCTACTTTCCTTACAGGTAGGACTCGTGTATTTATTGTATATATTTATATTATCCATAAGTTTCTACCCAGCCATTTTAAAGAGTGCGCACTGAAGGATGAACTGACCAGTGAGGCTGGTAGCCCGGCGGACAGGTGTACTGACCCCTACATACCTCCTTCGGCAACGTCCGAATCCGTTGCCTCTCGACCCTGCCTCATGACTTCGAGAATCTCGAATATCTTCTTTCGCAATATCGTTCTAGACCATGGCAAGTCCGTTTTGCTCAATCGCACCGCTCTGCACTCATTATGCATTCATGGTTACCCAGTTGACCACCATGAGCCAGGAGGACGCTAGGGAGCTTATTTTTGAAAAGGTCTCGAAACTCGAAGACCAAATAATCTCTCTAAAGAGGGACCTCAATCACCACTCCCCTACGGCCAAGCTGCCTCCAGAGATTCTTTCGCGGATTTTTCTCCTGGTAAAATCGCAAACTCGGAGGAACTATGAATATCCATTTCTGCATAACTCGGACGATTCTGCGGAAATGGGTTCAGGGTGGCTCCAGTTAGCCTCTGTTAGCCACCGTTGGAGAGAGATTGCTCTCCAAACTCCTCGTCTATGGGCAACCATTGATTTCAAATATCCCTTGCATGCGGCGGAATGGCTTGAGCGTTCTAAATCGGCTCCCCTCCAGATCAATATCAACTTGTCATCATCCACGAGCGACTCTACACCAATGCTCAGTACAATAAAAACCGCTTTGTCTCAGAGTTCACGCCTCTCGGACTTGAAAATGACGTTCAAAAATGGTGAAATTCTGGGACACGTACTACCTGTCACGGCATTGTCTACGATGGCCCCCGTGCTCGAGAAGATTTGCCTTGCCTCGCTGGAACCCATGTTGGATCCACCAAGTAACACTCCTACAATATGGCGCGATATGCCGTCCTTGCGCGAAATAGAGCTCCGAAACATACCATTCCCTCGTCACCTCTCAGCCCTGCCTCGCCTCACCAAGTTTGACTTTACGCGGATGGAGTCCAATATCTATACCGACATTTCTGAGCTCGTTCGGCTCTTGCGGTCCACGCCCGCTCTGGAGTATCTTGAGGTCTCCACGCTATCAAACAAGATACCGAGCGACTTGACGCATTCTATGCAAGTTTCACTGCCTAGGTTGAACCATCTCGCCCTCAGATCCGTCGATTTGATAGGGTTTCAGTTTTATAATTTGGTGGAGTTTCCCGATGCCGTTCGTCTCAACCACACTATAGAAACCATTGAAGCCCACCCAGATCCCACCTTTTCTGGTCTTCGATCCGCTTGCTCACGTTATTTCGTTGGACCTGACGCTCCTCTCATCCCAGCCGCTCATATAACAATGACTTTCCCCCTCACAAACATCGAGATCAAGTTCTTTCCAACCGACTCTCATTCTCCCCTGGATCCCGATTTTCGCATTGTTCTCCCCGTCCCAAAAGGAAATAACAATTCCATTTACGCCCAAATTCTTCAGGTCCTGCCTATGCAACAAAGCGAGACCCTTTTCCTTGAGTGTTTACTTAATCACGATCTCCAATACTTGCAAGGACTGCCCTCCTCGCTGAAACACGTCAAGACCCTCCACTTAACCACTTGCACCACAAGTCTGCTTCAGAGCTTCCTGAAAGCCCCCAGCACTCAACAACAAACACTCCCCGCATTGGAAACCCTTGTAATGGAAGATTGTACTTTCAATGACTCTTATTATTCCAGGGATAACGTTTTTTGTGACACGCTGGTCAGCTTCCTTCAAGAACGAAAAACCAATGGCTTCCTTTTGGATTCTCTCGTCATTGAAGAATGCGAAATCTCCGAGGATGTCGTTACGGACCTGGGAGATTACGTCGACTCCGTTGAATGGGACGGGCACGAGATTGAAGAAAATGAAGATGAGGACGAGGACGGCTATGGCTATAACATTGATGGTTTTGACGACTTTGCTTCAGGTGACCTCTACGATGACTACGGTCCCTACTTTTATTGAGGTCTCTCGGCATCAGCACTCTGTATCTAAGTGATCACGCAGATATGCGACGCGATCCTCTGCTGAACTGTGTCTGAAATAGTACTGTTACTGAAGGGCAATCTATTGCATCGTGTTTATTATGAATAGAGTATGATTTATATTTCCTCGAGTTCAAGTTCAATGATCCTCAGAGCCCCACATAGAATCACCTACCGACTGGAGAGACTAGTCTGGCTACCCTCCTAGGCTTCAGGCATGTCGCGAGTACTGGCCCCTGCAGGCTGGATCTGTCTTGTGTGACTTCTATGGCTGTGTCCCATCAGACGTTCTCTTGTTCTCCAAGTAACGTCTCCCTCTCTTCCTCCTCGCTCTCGCTCACCTTCTCTCCGGCTGACTATGACAACCTCCACGCCTGATACTCGTGGCCGCCAAAAGTAATCGCGCGTCGAAAATGGTGATGGCTCTTTTTTTTTGGTTGATCCTGCGTGCAGCTTCTTTCCAAATTTACGGACATAGCTGAGATGTAGATGTGTAAGGAAGGAATTGCATTTTGTTGCAAGAGGGAAGTGCATACCGAAGTGGATGAATCGAGAGCCTTCGGAATTGGGTGACCTTTCCCCGATTCTCATATATTTGGGCCACTTCAAGACGAAACGACGGTCAAAATATAAGTTTTGGTATCGCCAAAAAGTGCTCCTGGCAAGGCTCGAACTTGCGACCTTTGGATTGCTCGCAGAAGACTACGATCATACTGAAGTATGAGACCAACGCTCTAGCCAACTGAGCCACAGAAGCTATGATTGCCAGGCTGCTCAGCCACTATACAAACTGCACGACAACCCGACCTCAAAATCTGAGGACCGAAATCATAACCAAATCATAACATCCGGATTCCGCTACTTACTCTAACATTCAAGCTTCAAGAATCACTATGGAAGCCTCTCAGCATTCCAAGCTGGAAAAGGTAGACAAATACGCTCTGAAGTTGGCCTTCAAGGAAGCGTCGGGGGGCTATGATGAGGGTGGCATACCGATCGGTGCAGCCTTGGTCAGGATCACCGCAAGTAGCGAATTCCAAGTTCTAGGAGTAGGCCGCAACCTGAGGATTCAGAGATCCTCTGCGACGTTACATGGAGAGACATCCGCACTGGAGAATGCAGGCCGACTGCCAGCAAACGTCTACAGGGAGTGTACAATGGTATGTCCCACCCATCTACCCCGATCCACTTTTGATTGGATTGTCTGTGATAGTATACTACGCTGAGGTGAAGCTACCTGCCTTTAAACATGACCAACGTGAATATCTACGAAGCGTAGTCCGTGTAGCATGTGCACGGGCGCGATCCTTCTCTACAAAATTCCTAGAGTCGTGATCGGCGAGAACTCAAACTTCGTTGGTGGTGAGGATCTTCTCCGAAACCAAGGGGTTGAAGTGATCGTTGTTGACGATGCTGAATGCAAGGCATTGATGAAGAAATTCATCGACGAAAGACCCGAGGCACGTTGCTTCAATGACCAAGCGTTATGCTTCGATACTCATTGCCTGATTTGTATAGGATTGGCACGAGGACATAGGCGAAAATAAAGACGAATCCGCTAGATAATGCTATGCATAGTATGCTGTCGCAAAGATATTTATTTCACAAACGTTTTGTTTTGTACATTGTAATAATTATCCCAGTGAACGAAGTTTAGATTCCCCGCTCATGTTTTTGCCGGCTTCCTCAATTCAAGCGGGGATTGGGACTTCAGCTTGAGGAGTAAGGCGCACTGCGTGCCTACGAATGGCCTTCTCAAAGTCACCGACAGCGGAGTGGGCAGTTACACGGTTATCCTGTGGGTACACCAATGAGATTGGGCTACAGCTTAGAAGATGTTGAGGACTTACCCAAACTACAACGGTTCCTGGCTTGTAGGTAGCTCGGATCTGGAAGTCGGCACCTTTCGAGATATGATCGAACAAGAACTTCAGAAGGTATTCGGACTCCTCGACTTTGTATCCTACGATGCGCTTCGTGAAACCTTGATTGACGTAGAGGGCCTTCTCGCCGGTGACGGGGTGTTGACGAACAAGAGGATGCTGAGATTGAAATCGGGGTAAGATTCTCGGAGGTGAACATTGAGATTGGTCTGACGAACCTCGGTTTCGATAGGCTCTCTGCGAACGGGACCGCCCCTCTGGCGAGAGAACTCTGCCTGGGGAACAGCCGAGTGGACGGCTCGAAGACCTTCTAAACGTTTCTTGAATTCGGGGGAAAGGCGGTTGTAAGCCTCGACTTGAGAGAGGAAAAGCGTGTCGCCACCAGTCTCGGGCTGGTATCTGGTATCAGCATTTGATAGCCATGCATCAGGACTCGTGGACTAACCTGATCGAGAATGAAGAAGAACGTCGTTCCGGGAGTTTGTTTCTCGTACGACTAGAGGAAGTGAAGATCAACTAGAGCTACACGGAATGGACAGAGAAAAAGACATACGACATCAGAGTGCCAGCTGGTGTGGTTGGCCCGGTCTCCGCCAATATACTCTCTGAAGACATCACGGTCCGCATCCCGATACACTGCGTGTGGAATAAAGATATGAACAGTAGGAAGAGGATAAGGTACCCACCAACATGGAATTCGGGATAACCTTTGACGTTCCCTGAAGTAGGGTGCCTCTGGATGGGACCGAAGTGCCTAGAAGAGGGAGGTGAATATTTGAGGCTTCCCAACTAATGTAGCTTCAAGAATCAAGTACGAACCTCGCGATCGCGATCTGCTTGTCAGCGCCGAGGTCCTTGAAATCCTGATCCCTGAACAACAAAACCTTCCTTTCAGCCGCCAAAAGGGCCAGCTCGTCCAATCCCTCCTTGCTGAGCTGAGAGATTTGGACGCCTTCGATTTCGGTTCCGAGGTATGGGGAAACATCCTTGGTGATGACGTTGGGTCCGAGAAGGTGGGGTTTCTTAGGGTCGGCACGAGTGCCAGGGTCGGTAAAATCTACATTGTAGAACGTCAATAATAGGACATTCCATTGAGAAGGGACGCGTACCGAAGATCTCGGTAGGAGGGAACTTCTCGTTGACGTCAAAGTAAGGCAAATAGAAGGGGTATGATGCCCCATTCTACAAGGAGATGTGAGACTTTGATCACAATCTTAAGGTAGCAGACGACGTACGCCATTGACGACCGTGGCTTTAATGGCCGCGATCTTGTCTTGAACCGCGTCTACCGGGGTCTTGTCTGCGACAGAGGGTGCCATTTCGATAAGGATAAAGATAAGTTAGGTGGGTGTTGGTCGAAGTCGATGAGCCTGCTGGAGGTGGGTTATCTCTCCACCAGTCCACCCATGTTAAATAGGATTCGCCCCCTGTCATATGTGCCTGGTAGAGAAGCATGCCATAGGGAAGTGAGATGTGCTCATAGGACGACATATGAGGATAGCTGTTATCTTCTATGCCTGAGAGACTCAGCACGCATCAGATGACGCTTCATGGTGCCCGTAGTGCGCGTTGGGAGACGAACAGGGAAACTCACGATATTGCGTGTTCGGCAAGTTCAATGACGCCACCGGCACCGTGCGTTTGTTCACTAAGCAGTTTGTCGTGAAGGCTAGACATGGTACTGGCGATAGCGAGGCCTTGTGGAGTGATTTACCCTGAGGATTGGCTCATATTTATTGGTGGTCGTACATCGGTCGGGAACGACGAGGGCTCTAATACGGCCGAAAAGGTAGCGTTGACTCTCGAAACAGACATCAACCTCTATGCTGTTAAGTCGGCTATAGATTTTCGTCGGTCGAAGCTCTACAGTGCAAGGGTAGAATCCTGGGTAAGATATGACAGAAGTAGATCGTGCGAAGTTCTGCGAACCTGGTATCTCTCCACCACGTACCCGTTCATGTACATCCATCGACGGGGCAAGCCTTATGTCATAGCCAACTTCTCGAGCTTCATATTTTTCGACCATCCATTATGCCTCTTCAGCCCATACTGAGTCTCACGACTAGCTAGGAGGGCATCAAGGCCTCAGGCCTCAGGACCGAAGGGGCAACCACAAGCGCGGCGAATCGAGTTTGTTGAGGTCGATCATCCACCGAACTGCTTCACGCGGTTAGTCGAGCGGAAGGGTGTCCGGCGAGAAGGCTTGACACGGAGTAGGCGATGGCCAGTGGACCATCATAAGTATCCCTCGGTCCTGCAACTAGGCCCGGACGATGTGATCTGTGAGTGGGGTCGATTGAGAAATCGATTATAGAGGTATTAGAGCCTTATAGTGTGAAACCTACCTCGACATTGAAAGCGAGGACCAGCTTCGTGCTGACGAGGAGTCGAGGACCGTCAAATCACCGCATACGAAGACAAACGATTTTAGTCTCTATTCAAGGTTATAATGAGTTCAGCTCGCTAGAAGGACCCATTCAAGCTGCCGAACTCTGTTGGATTGGTGAAAGGTGCCGGTGACTAGGATGTATGCTGAGTCGGTGGTTGGAGTCTTGGTGGTTTGAGTTGGATTTGGTACTTGACCCGGACCGAACGGGCCGGTTGCGTCCGATCGACTCTTGGTGCAAGTCTCGTAACAAGTACTTACATTGTCATATATTGGACGTCAAAGATATTGTCCAGTACTAGTACTACACACAAAATACTGAGATAAAGTGGACCTTCTACAAAGCACGACGACCATAGATACGCGAGCGTCTCACGCGCTCAACGACGCTTTCCTCGATGGAACGTCCATCAGCAGGGATTTCGTGGTCAAAGGCACGCGCAGCGATGACACGACGAGCGTGACCTGAGGCCTTCGTGCCTTTGGTTGCGCTGGCGGCAGCGTCGGCAATGGAATTAGGGGCTGGGGAAGCGCGACGGCGAGAGATACGGTCTACATCTTGGGTAAGTTCGCGTTCCGCTGCGCCAACGGAAGGTTCATCAGTATCGCCTTCATCAGCACGTGTGGCATGGCGAGGGATAACTCCAGGAAGGGGCTGTCCGGATCCACCGGCAGCTTTGGCGTGTGGTAAAGAGGCTGGAGAGGGACGACGGCGAGCACCTGGACCATGAACGGTGCCCTTGGTAGCGCTGGCTGCAGCTTCTGCAATGGATAGAGGGTCTGGAGAGGCGTGGCGGCGAGAAATTAGGTTAAGGTAGAGCTCAGCCTCTGCATTTTCGGCACCGTTTCCAACAGTGGATGGAGCACCTGAAGGAGAACAATGGGTTAGACGCATTGTACCAATACAATGAGACAGAGCGATAGTACCGACGAAGCTTCGCGCGACAGATCCGCTGGGACCAGCACCCTGAGCACTGACGCAGAGAGTCAGGGAAAGGATGGCGGTAAGAGCGAGGAATTGCATGGTTTATGATCAGATTAGATCAATGGGGTGAGAGTGTTGGATATTGGATATAGAGGCAAAAGAAAGTTGAGAAGCAAGATAAAGTGTGCGCAGCACCAATGAAGAAGGAAGAGAGGAAGAGAGGAAGGTGCGACTGTCAATGAGGCAATGAGGAGAGAGTCGCAATCGATTTATAAGGCTGACACTGCGGACCTCGGCTTCGTCTACGAGGTAGCTCCAGGGAACCTCAAAGAGAAGAGAGCATAAAGAGATAGATTAAGAGGGTGCCAGGTGCCAGGTGAGTGTGTCGCAGGAGGTAAGTACGGCCTGACTTTGCTTAGCGACAAACAGCGACTTGCTCCGTATGACTGTTATGCACCTTAGATCAGATCACCGTGTGGTGGAGTCCGAGTCAAGTTGAAATATATTGTCGAAGAAACGTGCTAGCACCAGAATCTAGGTGTAAAAAGTCCACCATGTTTGGTGGGATGATCGATGAATGTCGTGTCGAGGCGAGTAGCTAAGAACTAACGTCGATTCAAATTTCAAGTGGAACCGGCTAAGTCCGGAGCCGTTCTTCCTGAGCGCCTAAAATCCAGTTACATCCTCGATCACGGTCTTGCGATCGTCTCTTGCTATGGCAGGTTATGCCCCCCACCGATACTACTTACTGTCAATCGTTATGAAATTCCGGCGCTCCTCATGTGTTCATGCTCAGTATGCGTACTTCAAATCCGCCTCATATACTATGCCTTGATTATCGGTCGCGTTCTTCCGGCGCCTCGCAATCTCAGTCTTTCTGCTTACTCGCCATGCCCCACTCAGGGACCAAATTTTCTGTCTCTCAGCTCCGTATTGCTATCCGTCAATCTCCTCCCTCAAGGAAAAGCTTCAGCTGCACACAAATCCCTCGTTCTCTGGCTTGACTACAAACAATTGACTGTTCAATTTTCCTCAGTACCCCAATACAACTCGTTTGCGTCCTTCTTCCCCCTTCATGTATACGTTTTCGATATCCTGATGGAACATGAATCTATGGATGATTTGCACCGCGGCCATGACCATTCGGAGATAACATTAACGATAGCGGCCCCGTGAACTGGATTCTGAACCCATCTCCTTGAGAGAAGATGTGAAACGATGTGTCCTCATCATCTCCGGCGTCGCTTCACGTCGTCATTAACTCCCTAGGGTCCCCTTCTATATGACTACGGTATCCAGCGTTGCTTCCTGCACCACAATATCACCGTTTTTATCCATTGCCGGCGTTTCATCTGCATCTCCAAGTTTGTTCTATACTTGGGGAGCACACCTTTCGACAAGTCCTTCCCGTTCAGAGCACGATTATAGGCACCATGGCTCAGGCCAGTGCGCATGGCCTTTGTATCCTTGGATCAATTTCTCAACGATTGACCACTACAAATCGACTTAATATATACTAGGTATAAGGCGATAGCACTCTAGCAGCAAATTTGTCCCATTCATTGCCGAACTTTTGCTCGAGACCTTCGTCCTCCGCATGCATCCGTCTTGAAATCATTGTGATCATAAGAACTGCTTCAATGCACCAATATGTCCCAGCGATGGTGCTTGCTGTATACGACAGCCCGAACTCCCTCATCCAAGAACCCGGAGCAAAAGCGACCATCGTGGCACCGATAATCATCGCAAAGCCACCTGTATAGGACGGGTGACGAACGTAGCTGTAGGGCCCAGTGGTGATGAGTTGGTGGTCGGGATGGATTCGAAATTGGAAGTCGAACATCTTCCCCAATGCCTTGAAACACCAAACACGCAGCAAGCTGCCCACGGTGCACAACAACGCGCCAAAGACCAAGACTGGCGGTGGAGTGCTATGGATGCTGTGGTTTTGATCGCCAGCCGATGTCTTGTAAAACGAAGAACCAATTTCCATCAACGCGACACCCCACAAGAGGGTCTATATAACCAGACAGCTAATAAGTCGTCTAGCACCAGGGTAAGCAAGTTATTCACCTTATCAATGACTACTCGATATCTGATTGTGCGTTCGAAGAGACCTTTTCTCTGATGCTCTTCCTTTGCGACCGAGGGGTTTGGTGGTGTTGCCGTCCAGTGGAAAGCCAACACGGTGGCGACCACAACCGCCTTGATCATAAGGTTGGGGAGGTACATAATGGACGAGGCCATCTCGTGTTTCACTCGAATTTATACGTAGTAACTGAAGACTGAAGATCCATCACTCCATGACCGGGATTATAGTAAATGAACAACCCATGCAGGCACATAGCTTGCGGAGTGACCAGCCTGGTGTTTCCCTTCCTGACCAGATGTCAGATAGCATATCCTTGCATCCTCGCATACGAACGAGGTCAGTCAAGGAGCGGACGTCGGCCATGCAAATCGACATATGCGCTTGCATCATAGCGCTAGGCTGTCCTTGTCCATTGGTAGACAGATACTGCCGGTAACAATCTTGAGGGAAAGCGTGATGAGACGACGACCGGAGGAATGTCCACTAAGTATCCCGAACCCGGGTGGCGCGGATAGGAATAGTTGATTTCCCCACTAAGATAGTTATAAGGGACCATGAGGATATAAGTAATCCTTGCCCAAAACTTGCTCAGGACGTAATCTAAGCGTCGATAGAGGCTGCGGGTTACTGGCTAAGGCGGTCAGGATCGAAACTAAGACATCTGGCCGAGATGTCACTCAAAGATGGGAAGGATGGAAGGCTCGGGCCTGCCAGTTGTTGCTGAGTAGTGGACTTATTCAATCAGGACATCAAAGTGCGGAAAAAATGGTTTCATTGCTCCACGTAACGACAACTTTGACGACGACGATGTTATTGATTGATGCATTATGCTTGCTTGAGCCTTTCCGAGAGTTTGATCAACTCATCTGCGATCCCGCGAATGAGATCCTTCTTCACCACCGTGCTCTCCCACCTTCGAACCCGCTCCGACCAAAATAAGCCATCACGATCCTCTGACGACGCGTACCAGCACCCGGCTAATCCACCATAGACAGCGCCAACAGTATCGGCATCAGAGCCCATATTGACCACCATGATCGCCCCTTCTTCGAACGTCTTGGTGGCTAAGAAGCAGTACAACGCGCAAACGAGGGTGTTTAGCACGTATCCAGATGAAGAGAGGGTCTCCGGGGACGGTAGCGCCAAAGTCTCCGACCCAGGAACCAATTGCTTCGGCGAATTCTTGATCTTCAGAAGAAGCGGATGGTATGACCAATAGTACTCTTCGAGCTGGGATGGGGATGTGGGAGGGGGTGGAGCCTGAGATGGCATCGTCAACTCCTTCTGCAAGCCATCCTGGGTGTAGTGAAAGTTGGCAAAGTATTGCAGCAAATCCAACTTTGTGAGTTTCGTGGAAGAGGCGGCCGCTCTGATAACGCGAACAATGGCGCCCGTCCAAACCTCGCAAGCCTCCTGACACATCTGATTCGGATGGGTAGGCAAGCTACTTCTCCTCGCGAATTGCGCAATCTGATCGTCCGGCAAGGGGTGATACGCAAGCCCGATAGGTAGGACGCGCATCAACGATCCATTGCCGCTGAAGACGGGTTTGCTCAGCGACTTTGCCACTTCCTTCACAGCAGCTTGTCGCCTCTTGTCGAACTTGGGATCGGACGGCGTGGTCGCGGCGTTGTTCGCGGTGATGGTAGCCCAGATGTTCACGGCACGTGCGATGGTGTTCCCGATATCAAAGCACTCATCCACTGCGCTGAGTTCGCCATTCTGCGCCCATCGAGCGTACCTATCAAGTTGATCGGCTTCGTTGAAGCCATCTTTACTCGGATAGGAAACGATGGACTTGGCTAAGCATAAAGTCATGCTAGTATCGTCTGTCCAGACACCTTTTTCGAGTTGGTCGCCGTTTTTCTTCGTGAAGTTGAGATTCTCCGTCATCTCGTCAACCAGAGGGAATGTGAAGCGCGTATGGAACTCGGGTGGCGCACCGAGCGCATCGACGATGGCGGTTGCAAGGAGGGAGTATTGGGTTTTTATCTCCGGCTGAGAGTAGACAACATTTTGCTCATGTAGAGAGGAGGTCGACATTGTGCTGGTGGATTCGATTGGCGAACTGATCTACATCCGTCCCATATTTAAGCAGTAAGGGGCTGTGCGCGTCTAACAAAGCAGCTGTGCCTTGGGCGTATGGATGTTGTCGCCCTGAAGTACAAGCGGTGTCCCATAAGGAGTGCTGGTGGACCTGCGTGGGCGGTAATACACAGGCTACAAAGTCGACTCTCCTACAGCTTGACCTTGATAATGCATCTCCACTTCCTGGAAAACTGCTGCGTGCTTCGTGACAACGAATCCGAGCTTCTCGAAAAGTTTGATACTGGGTGTGTTGAATTCTGAGATGCGGGTGACGAGGCTAGAAGCAGGTACCGGGAGGGGTGGTAGGCACGCAGGTGTCTGACCTGATGTCAAAGTAGACGAAGACGGAGGGGGGAAAGTGCCGGTACTAGAGCCAGTCGCATAACCAAGCATCAGCTGAAGGGTTTCCAATGCGAGTCCCTTGCGTCGAAAGTCTTGTTCTAGTTTTTTTAACGACAACAAAGAGCACGATTGGCAGAGTGATGCTCACCTGCGATCATAATCTCAACCTCCGCTTCGAAAGAATCTTCCTCATCATTCTGCGTTCCATCGGAGCTCTGAGAACCCTTGAGAAAGAGATTCACGTCTCCGATCATGGTCATCGTATGCAATACTGGATCCTGAGCGGTGAGCCCAGTGCTGACAGCAGGCGGTCGCGCGAGTATGATGAATGTCAGTTTGTCTTCATCTTCTCGCCATTTCCCTAAAAATCCATCAGACACGCAGCAGAAAAGCATAATCGATAAACGAACTTTGCATCTCATACTCTTCGTCGAGTGAGAGCGGTTCGCTTGCGGTCAACTCTCGAAGTTCTGCGCTTTGCATCCATTCATGATATTTCTAGGGCATCCTTGGTACGATTTGAGGAGTGAGTTGCTGCACACGCACTGGAACGTGATGCCTTTCGTACGGTACGAGGACGACGTTTGGCCCTTCGAGAACGGTGCTGGCGTTCGCTCTCATCGTGGGTAATGGTTTTATCGAAGTTGAAAGTGGAAACACTCAACAGGGCGCTTGAGCGCCCGCTTCAGCTTGGCAATTCGTGCAATTTCTTTCTTCGCTCTGGTATTTGAGGCTGAACCCCAGCGTTTCGGCCTGGCACGGGCTCCGACGACAAGTACACGCTGACGAATATCGCCTAAATTCCTGGTTGTAAACTTATGATGCCCTTCTCTATGGAAAGCCCGAAGGGCCTGCTCACGTCGCCGAAGGTCCGATCAAAACCGTGGCGTTAACATTGAACAAACAAAGTAA